>CM034146.1:268586465-268883916 GCA_019776745.2 Taxus chinensis | reverse complement strand
CTTCTGAGGGTAGTTAAAGCAGGATCCAAACTTTCCCTCTCTCCTTCTCTCATTCTTCTATATATTGTAAAGGAGGGGCATTTTTCTAAAGGTTGGTCATCTTTTCTCTCCTGCCCCCTCTCTCTTTCTTCCTTAGGGTATAATGTGGAGTCTAAGCCTCCTCTCTTGGCTTTGTAATGACATTTCCTTACCCCTTTCCCACTGATGATGTACTGTGTGAACTCATGGAGTAATAAAATATTTTTTTTGATGGATTTTGTCCATCCTTCCTTATTTTATTGCCTCTTCTTACCTCTCATCATTGCAGGGTATATTGTGCATACTTCTGATGTCTATTGCAGTTTTTGAGAGCTGTGTTTAATGGGTTTGAAGTGGTGTTCTGTGTGAAATATATATTTAGCCTATGATGCATATATCCATCGTCTCTATTACTCACCTCTCTCCACTTCAGGAAATTGGATTTGTGATCAGCCACTTCCTTTTCTAGTGTATCACTGCTTAGTGTAGGATATTTTTTATGTATTTCTCTCTCTCCATGTCTCCTTGGAAGGTTATATTGGGATTAAATAAGTTTACCTGCACTAGAGTAGCTTGTGGCAGGTAGTTTAGGAAGAAGAAGTCAACTTTCTCTGGAGGGCCATCTCAAGTCCGCAAGTCCCACAGCTTGAGAGATGGCCCAATGTTATGCAATCACACCAAATGCCCCACTCAGATTTTAGGCCATTCGATGGTGCTGTGATTTTGCATCAACAGTTTTGGCATGCTCGGTGGGACAGGCCTGAAGCACCTTACCACTTCATTTCATCAAGTTGATGCATTCTTGGTGAGATTTAGCCTTTTGAGGCACATGCAAAGCACATATGGTGACTCCTTCTGGTCAAAAACCCATTCTCTAAGTTGCAAACCTTCTTCCCATCCATTTCCACCCACTATTCTTTCCACAACTTTCATCTTCTTCCATCCCATGAAGTTTTGCAATCATGACTTCATTCCAATCTTGGAATCCACACTTACAGCAACAAGAGTCCTCCAATGTATTTCTCAACTCCTTCAGATCAGTGTTATGAGCAAATCTAAAATCACTATGGCTACCCCTATGAGCAGTACCAAGATCAGTTCGGTTATGGAACCTGCCAAGAGGGATATGCATGCAATGAAATCAACTACATGGAGAATGCTATTTTGCATGAGAAGATTCAAAAAATGGAGGCACGCATGTTACAATCAAGGGCCATAGCTCAAATGAAAACATTCAGAATTTCCTATAGGGTTCCTTGTCCATGGATCGGCCCTATGCCAAGACATTTCAGCCCGCAAGAGAAGCTTGATTTCACATTTGAGATACTATCTCAACATGCACATTGGACCGAGGAAATAGATGCCTACAAACTGGGTGTCAGTGAACCTTGTCAATGGGCAAGTCCTGCACCATCATCTAGTTATTTCCTCTCCATTCCCCAAGCAACACCATCTCAACATGGGATTCAATTCCCAAGCTTCCCATATGCTGCCCCAAGTGTTGATTTTCCTTCTCTATCTTCTAGTCTCCCATCCTGTCTCAATTCCTCTGCCCTTTTCCCTTCTAAGTCCAAATCCCCTCCACAAGAGCCAAAAACAATGCCTTCCCCTCCACCAAAAACAAGAAAATAACTAGTGGAGACCTAACCCACCACTCCTCCTACTTTCTCGAGTCCATGTCAAGAAGAGACTCAAAAATCCAGTCAAGGAGAGAAACAAGAAGAAGAGCCAGCCAAAGAAGAGATGATTAGAATCTTGGTAAGCTTGGATTTTAGATTCAGAATTATAAAGATTCCCTTGTTGGTTAAGCCCATGGAGGAGGCTGGGGTCAAGCCACAAGTGGTGGAAGCTTCATCTGTAGCACCAGTGTGAGAAGAAGGATATACTCCAAATCCAAAAGAAGAGGAGTTCGTTTCGGATGTAGAGGAGAACCATATGGTTTCAGAGGCTCCAAGTGTGGAGCAGGCCACAGAAGAACCTTCAGTTCTTCCTCCCACATCATCCCCTTCAAGCTCTGGTGTTGAAGAAGATTTTGAGATTTCAAACTTCATGTTTGAGGAAGAGGGGAGCCATGGTGAGAAAATTATAGATCCGAAGGACACCATGGAGGAGGTCAAACATACGTAGCAGGACAACGAAGAGGCAGATTATCCATCTGACTTAGAGAATTATCTTGATGGAGAGGATCCCAAGGAGATCACATCATTTACTCCTCCATCATTCACCTTCCAAGGATATGTGTTTGCTGCCATGGAGGAGAGCATCCAAGAACAACATCCTGCATCTCACAACGACCCTATGGAACCAAGGTTAGAGGATCATAATCTTCCATGTTCTTCTAAGGAGGAGGAAGGAAAAGAGCATGAGGATCCCATCTCTCTCACCATCCACCCAAAAAGGTATGCGAGAATACTTCATCCTTGGAGTCAAAATTCAGAACCTTGGGCACATTCAAGGGACCAGTCTGTGCCAAATTAGGTACTTGGCTTCATTGGATCCAAGAGAGTTGCAACCAGTCATGCTCGTTTCAGAGCATGTGGTTGAGCTACAAAGCACCAAAGGTCAGCAACAACACAGAACAACTCCAGGAGGTGTACATTCTATTTTTTGACACTTTGAGGAGGGGGAAAAACCATCTGTGAGGTGGTTTGTTACTCTCATTTCCAACCATGTTCAGTGCCAAATCAACTACAAGGTCACAATTTATGAGGAAGGGGAGCTACTTCTCCTTGCCAGTTGCAGGATTTGTTTGAGTCCCCTTTGCTTTCAGTTAGCGTAGAGTAGGTAGGTTTTCTTTCAGCAAAGGAAGTGCTTTCACACACTCTACATATCCCACTTGGGGTGTGTATGATTGTTAGTTTTGTACATAGTGGTGTTTTGGTGTTTTTTTGCTCCAAGGTTGTATCATTGTACAGTTCGATACACCTCCAAGGTTAGTGTTGTAGCTGTGGCTTAGGAACAGGTGAAGGCCCCAGGTCAAGACAATTTTCTACTCTCAAAACCTCATTTATAATATTTTCTTATGAAAATTGAGAGTGCGAACAGTGGGGCAGGTTCAGGGTCACTGAGCGTAAGCAGTCGGGCTCATGGTTTCAGGGAAAAGATCAGTACTAGGACCTCATTCATGACTCAATGCCCAATGGATACTTCCAAGGCTACTAGTCTCTTCATCTAGCAGGCAGATGTCCCCATGGGTCACCAGACTGTTATCTCAAATTTTCCCCCCTAAAAAATTGATCAAACATGACCTTGCATAAGAAAATCAAAAGGGCCATTTCAATCTAGTGGGTTCACAATCGATCCCAAATCTGAGGGGTAGGCAGGCTCGCCAATGGAGGATCAAAAAACGTCAAAGGAGGAAGGATGCCAGAGGTTCGCAGGAGAAGATTGAAGAAAGGGCTTGAATTTTTTAGACTTAGCATGCGAGTCGACTCGAGGTAAAGCAACGGACTCATGAAAGGTGCCATGTGCCACCTCAACGCACCTTCAAGGGTCGAATCCAAATGCGGTTTCCCAAACAAGCATCAACTCTCAATGTGTCTAGGGTCCAACAGTTGTTCCTAAATGGGTAGCATACCTGAATCAGCTAAGTATAGATCAAAGCCACTGAAGGTTCCACGTACCTCAATGGTGCAACACAAAAGGTCAAGCCCATAAGGCAGTCTCCAAATGTGCGCCAGCCCTCCATGTGTCCAAGGTCTAGAAAGGGTGTCATTGGTAGTTGAAAAGTCTAAACAGGGCAGAGCCAGCGGAAGGTGCCTCGTGTCGGCTTGGTGCATCTTCAAAGGCAAAATCTAGAGGCAGGTCCCAAATGTATGCCATCTCTCCACGTGTCCAATTTGTGGTTGAAAATTCACAGACCCTCGGAAGGTACCACGTGCCTCAACGGTGTAACTTTAGGGGTAGGACCCAGAGGGTAGTATCCAAACAAGCATAGGCTCATCACATGGTCAAAGTAAAAAAGAGGGGTAGAACCAGCCATTAAATCAACTAAGTAAAGAAGGGCCCACAAAAGCCTCCACGCATCATATCGATGCTCTTTCAAAAGAAAAATTTGGGGGTAGGTCTCAAATATACGCCAGCCCACGACGTGGTCAAAATCAGAAAATGGTCTCATTAGTCATTGAAAAATTCACAGAGCCGTGGGAAGATCCATGTGTCCCAACAGCGCAACTTCAAGGGCGCGATCCAAAATGGTGACCCCAAACAATCTCAAGCTTGCCACGTGGCCAAAAGTCAAAAAGAGGGCAGAGCTGGCCATTGGATCGGCTAAGTATAAAGGAGTGAGTAAAATCCTCCACGTGTCTCATTAGCGCAACTTCAAAGTTAAAAATTGGAGGCAAACCCCAAATGAGTGTGAAGCTTCCATGTGTCTCATCCACGTAACTTCAAAATAAAAATCTGGGGGCAATTTTCAAAGGAGCGCGAAGCCTCAACGTTTCTCGGGTCAGGCACATTGTCTCCGCTAACAAGAGGGACTCAGGCCAAAACACAAAGAAACAGAGAAAAGCCATGGAAGGAGCCACGTGTCTCTTTGCCACTCTTGCAAGAGGTGAATCTAAAAGCATTCCCCATACATGCGCCAGCTCTCCACATGTCTCAGGTCAGACAGAGTGTCTTCGCCAACAGGAGGGACATAGATAGAACACAGAGGAGCCAGCGGAAGCCACCACATGTCATCTCGACGTAACTTCAAGAGTGAGAAGAGGGGGGCTGAATCTTCAACATGCGCGGGGCTGCCACGTGGACCCTGTATGGGTAGACTCATTTGCATATTGCAAGCCCACGTTAAGTGTCCAACCCTCGACCTTCAGGCAGCCATAAATTTTGATCGGGAGCTTAGTTTTGAGCAAGAAAGGATGTTTTGAAAATCTCTCAGCACCTGCTACCCACTTGCCACCATTAATGATCTAGTCTGCCATTTTCGAGGCTATTAAGTCTCCCACCTACCACCATGATGAAGAATGGGCCTCCCTTCTTGCCTAGCAAGGAACAACACATTGGGACATTGGTCTTGCAGTAAAACCCATCATTGTTATAGGAAAATTTCAATTCTTTCTAGAGTGATTGGATTAGGTGGATTCAATGCTCTTCCAGGGGTGGTTAAAGAAGGATTCTAACTTTCCCTCCTTCCTTCTCTCATTCTTCTATATATTGTAAAGGAGTGGCATTTTTCTAAAGGTTGGTCATCTTTTGTCTCCTGTCCCCTCTATCTTTCTTCCTTAGGGTAGAATATGGAATCTAATCCTCCTCTCTTGGCTCTATAATGGAATTTCCTTGCCCCTTTCCCACTGATTATGTATTGTGTGAACTCATGTAGTAATAAATTATGTTTTGTGATGCATTTTTTCCATCCTTTCTTATTTTATTGCCTCTTCTTGCCTCTCATCATTGTAAGGTATATTGTGCATACTTCTGATGTGTATTGTAAGTTTTGAGAACTGTGTTTAATGGGTTTGAAGTGGCATTCTGTGTGAAATATATCTTTGGTCTGTGATGCATCTGTCCATCCTCTCCATTGCTCACCTCTCTCCACATAAGGCAGTTGGATTTGTGATCAGCCACTTCCTTTTCTGGTGTACCACCACTTAGTGTAGGCTCTGTTTTTATGTATTTCTCTCTCTCCCTATCTCCTTGGAAGGTTAGATTAGGATTAGATAAGTTTTCCTGCACTAGATTAGCTTGTGACAGATATTTTAGGAAGAAGAAGCTAGCTTTCTCTAGAGGGCCATCTCAAGTCTGCAAGTCCCATAGCTTGAGAGATGGTCCAATGTTATGTAAATCACACTGAATGCCCCACTTAGATCCGAGGCCATTCGAGGGTGCTGTGATTTTGCATCAATAGGAAGGTGATGCACCAAGAAGGATGTTGAACAACCTACATAATAAACATCGTACTACAAGAACCCTGCAATGAAATCAACAACAATACACAATAACCTTGCATGAAATGAAAGATCAGAAAGATGCAATAGAACACAGAAGAGGGTGTGAAACATCCATAGATCATATTTTTATTGCTATCAAAGTTGATACAATACATCACATTTAGTGCCAAAGGAACATATTTTTCATTACAATGTCTAGTAGGGAGGTTTGAAATCTCCACATTTCTCTTATAGACAAGAAATAATGGAGGGGCATATACAAGGTGTCCTACCTTTTGAAAAGAGCCCCTCCTTACAATATATAGGAAGAATAAGAGAAGGGAGAGAGAAGAATTTGAAATCTTTCTTCAACCACCTAAAAATGTATTAAAATCACCTACAACAATTATGGTTACCATGGTAAAACCCATACCTCCATGTACCTTTCCTTATTAGGGAAGAAAGGAAGTCCATACCTTCATCATTTTGGTAGGTGAGAAATCTGGAAACATCCTCTAAAATGTAGGACTTTATTTCCTCATTTTAAAATACTTATTCTTACTAAAATTAATAAAAAGTAGTCTCTGTTGTGTAGAGGACACTGAGAGATTTCCAAAAAGTCCTATTTTGTGCAAATCCGAGATCCCAGTCAAAAGTTATGGCCATCTGAAGATGAGAGTACAATACTACAATAAATGCAAGTGGTTGGTTTTGTTTTCTGGACTCCATCCATGCACCACACCCTCGAAAATCCAAAATTTCAGACTTTCAGGATTCAGAATTTCAACTATTTTGACTTCGGAGGTCACTATTACTATTCATCTTCCTGAGTTCGTGAAACCTCCGAAATACTGAAACCCCGAACTTTGAAATTTAGACTTTGGGTTTCAGGCTTCAAGTTATGATTTGCATAAACTGGGGCTTCAATGTTCCGAAATTCCAAAACCTTGAAGTCTTAAATTTGGACTTCGGGTTTCAGACCTTTGTTTTTTTTTGGGTTTGTAGGTTTCGGGGGTTCAGGTTTTGAAGTTTTTATCCATCCGGTCATTACATATCTCTGAAAATATGAAACTGCGAAGTCTGAATTTTGGAGTTTGGGTTTAAGGATTTTCCCCTCCCCATGTGGTACTATTCATCATTATGAGCTCGTGAAACCTCTGAAACTCTGAAACCCCAAACTCTAAATTTTTTAGTTTGGGTTTCAGACTTCTTGCTCCTTTTTTCCCGCTTCTTTCCACCAAGTCCCCGAATTTACCCTTAGCCTACCTCTGAACGACCCCACCTTCATGTTCATCCAATTTATCTTAAGGGGAAAAATTGGGTAACAATTTGTGCCAAAATGTGTATGACATTAGAAAAATATTGGCATTTTGGGCACTTATTAATGTATACAACAACATAGTGTTATAGGGTGGAACCGAATTAACCCATCTTATGGAAATTTTGGGAAGTTACGTGACCACAAAAATATCCATTATAAACCACATTATGGTAATGGAATAAAACACACTTTGATTCTTCTTTATGTACGCATCGAAGGAGCATTTTGTCAAAGCCTCTCCTATATAAAATTGCATCTAAGATGATATACTTAGAATATAGGATGTGAAGGCACCACCTATAATGGAATTTGGAACATTAAGGTAGGTACACTCCATGATATAGTTAATAATGTTGGTATACCAAGGTGAAGAGAGAGTAATGGGATTTTATAAAACATACTAATCCCTCAAGGAAATCATTATCCACAAGATATCCCACTTCAATTTGCTAACCAATCTGAAAATATTTATCCTTTGACTAAATTTTGATTGACATATTTCTACCCAAACTTTCTAAGGAGAATGATTAATCACCCATCATTCTTAGCGAGATCTAGATAGGTTGCAAATGTACTAAAGCCTTGTGACTTCACATTTACATTTGTTTCTTGTTTCAACATGAAATATCATAGATACTATAACAAGGGAATATTTTTAATTTTGAGAGTACTAAGTTTCATAGTCCAGGAAAACATTCCTATAAAATACACAGCTTTCTCTCTTCCATAATTTCTTCCTCAATGATCATGAATGCTAAGGACACATCAATTGTGCATATGTAAAATATTAACAACCTATCAAAATTCCATGCCATGAGGGTAGGGGGGAGAAGTTAAAGCATTTAACATCCTCAAAAGATTCTTGAAAACATTGGATCCACATGAGACTGGTCTCCTTCTTCAGTATGTTTTCAATAAGATGAACAACGTATGTAAGATAAGCTTAAAACCTGCGTATGACACCTAACTTCCATAATAATGATCTTATTCGAGACTAATTGGTTGGTGGGAATGTATCGAGGATGGAATGGTCCATTACATGAAACTTATCATTGGCCTATGAGATTTCTACTCATGACCCCAAACACGCTCTTATCTAGGTTCAATGTGATATTGAATTCAATGATACATGCAAGTATAATTTTTATCACACCCAGGTGGTCTTCCATTTTTTATCCTTAACTATCAAGTCATTAGCATATGTCTCAATAATATTGTGAATGAGTTCATGGAAGATATGTGTCAAATCTCATTGGCATGTTTCCCCAACATTTTTTAGGCCAAAGGGCATAACGATGTAGCACAAAGTCTCTTACAATGTAATAAATGAGGTCTTAATTTGATCTGATTTAGAGATATGAATTTGGTTATAGCCCAAAAATTCACCCATGAATAAAATAATCTCATATAATATGACATCAATGAATGGAAAAGGAAAATCATCTTTAAGAAAATTCTTATTGGTGTCATTCTTGAGAACGTCAATGATGTTAGACAACCAGTCTATGTAGTCAACAACCCTAATGAAAATTACTTTGAGAAGTTTTATAAGAAAAAATTGACCACAATGGTTAGCTTGGGTTTCATTGGTCTCAATTTTTATTTGTCAAACTTAACATTAGGTTTTGTTGTCATATTTTGAATGAAAACATTCATTTGGACATGGTTCATGTCTAAATATGAGAAATAAAATGTTCTGGATAGCTTAAGAAGGAGCTTCTTGTGATCCTGTGAATCATGTGTGGAGAGAAATTATCCCAGATTAAAGATTCTAATATTTTATTTTATCCCAATGTCTATATCAATGGTATCCTCAATGAGAAATACATTCCCCTCTTTGTATTCTCATAGGGATGGAAGAAGGTCTAAAGTATCATCCTTGGCTTCAAATACTGCAAGATATTTTATGCAAAAGTCATAGTATTGCACTCCAATGGGTGATGAATGATGGATGGTCATCAAAAAAAAAAAAATTTATGGGAAGGAGGAAGATGTTCATATGCTTGTAGGAAATCTAGGATTGCTTCTTTGTTCTTTAAGAAGTCTAGGTTTAGAAGTTTTGTTATGTGACTAAATCCTCGAAGCTTAAATAAAAAGAATAAAAGACTTATGAATTGTTAAAGATCAAGTTTGATTTAAGAAAAAATATTGTTATGAGATATTGATGTAATGAATTTCTCAAGAAATTGATTAAATATGATTAATTTATTTATGAAATGGCGTGAAACCATTTTCATGGTTCATAACTATCAATGGATTCTTATAAAAGGCATGTGAATTATTCTGAGAGAAAAAATTGAATTGTCTTGATGATTCTAAGAGAGAGAATATTGACAAAAGAGTTTTTAAAGATTTTGTAAATTGAATATGTGGAAGTAAACTCCAAGGTTGACTAGATACATGCAAGAAGTGGGGAAGAGAGAGGGGCACCAACGGTGTCCTAACCGAGGGTACAGAGTACAACCTTGGATAGTCTTGTCCAGGGAAAGGTGAACATACACTAGGTGTTTAACACATTCCTCTCATAGTGTGGCCATAATCTGGTGTTTATTGTCTGTATCTATGCACTGTAATTTTGGTACTAGAATTCCTTCTAACCATTTAAGATAATTTATTTCTCTATAAAATCTTTGTAAATACCTACAAAAGCTATGTAAATATTTGTATAAAGCTAATAGAAAGAAGTTAATTCTTCTGTTTTAATTTTATAAATGAACAAATAAATATATTATGTATAATTGCTATGTATATCTTGAAAAATACGTTCTTATGTTATCAGAAACAATGAATTGCATAAATAAGTTAATGAAATACGTAATTTTAGATATGTAACTCTATTTTGAAAGAGAATTTGTATAATTAAATATATAACAATAATGTATGTGTGTAATGAATCATATTTAAAGTATGGTCTTGCAATTTAATGGTGTTTTCGGGCTGAATTATCTATCTTATGTCTTTCCTGGTCATTTTTGTTATATTTCTTGTATTTTATGATGTGGAACCAAAAGTTTCCCTTAGATATGATTAATCTCGTGGTTCTAATTCCGCCCCGACACCAAATCAATCTATAATATTACGAAGTTTGAACCAATAAAAACGATCCATGTAACTTCATTGTGTCAATTTTTTTCTAGTTTTGAAGCTTTAGCCAATCAAAAAGATTTGTGTCCATTCACAATGTCAATATTTTGTTAAGATCCTTTTGAGCATTGTGAATTGTGAACCAATGAGATCATTCCATGCTCTTTGCTAAGTCATAATTTTGCTAATCTTTCTTTGTCTAATGCGAAAACCCAAACCAATAGAATTACTCCAAGTCTTATCGCATTTAGTGTTGTTAGTCTTTTATTAGTCTTGATAGTTTATAGCCAATAATATTAAACCCTCATTTCGTTACTTTATTTACTTTTCAGAGTTAGTTAGAATGTGAGCCAATAAAATGTGACCACATTATTTTGCATTTCATATTTCTTTTTCAAATTCGTGTTAGTATGCGAAAAGTGAACCATTAGGAAGGTTCCATGTATATACATTTTAATACATTGTTTTGCTATTAATTGGTCTTCGGTCTTGTATGTTGCATTGTGAAGTGTGAACTAATAGTTAAGCACCACCTATATACTAGTTTCGCACTATCAGAATTTAGATTTCCTTTGCCATTGAAATATAGCCATATGTCTTTGTCCTTGTCTTTCCTAACTGTTCAGACCCGAAATTATTTGGTCTTTGGTTAATTTCGTGAGCCTAGAGTCCATGAGGCGAAATTGTTAAGAAAATCAATGGAATCATGCCACATGTCTGTGAGCTACTTTTTAATCGTGTTTAAATATTTATTTGATCTTGTTTATCCATAGCAGCATATTAATAAATTTATCTTAGGTTATTAATCAAATATAGTTATTTTTAGACTTAGTTTTTCGTAATTAAATAACATTAAGAATGTAAAAGTGTATCAGTCTTCCACAATTATATATTTTGTCAAGAATTATCGATTCTTTTTTAGGAAAAAAGTTGCATTTTAGTTGGTATCAGAGCTAATTATCCTCATTAAAAGACATTCTTTTGTTGATTTGATGAAAGGAAATTAAATATGCTATGAAGTAAAATATTATGGTGATTTTATCAAAAATATTAAATTGTTCATATAAACAGAATGGCAGAAAATTTGAATTTGAATGGAATGGATTCACAGAACGACATGGATTACAATGGATTGGAGTGGAAAAACCAACAATTAAGTAGGGAAGTAAACTATTTATTTGAGAAATTAGAAACATTTTCAAGCCAATTTGTAGAAGCTATGATCGATAAAACTGATAAGTCTGATAAATCAAATAAAAGTAATAAATATGAAAAGAAAATAAGAAAGAGAAAATACTTTTCTTTAGATGATGATTCTATTCATAATAAAGTAAATGAATCCTCTAATTCTTCTAGTTATTATGATTCTTCTGATAATAAGAAATAAAGTTCAAGCAAGAATTCTAAAGACATACAAAACTTTTCTAGAAAAATAAAATTTCCTGAATATGTTGGGGAAGTAGGAACAGGGGAACAAGCTGAAACTTGGATATCTATTTTAGAGAGATATTTCTAATTTCATAAAACTAATAAGATAAGAAGGAAACATGCATCCTCTTATCAATTGAAAAATATTGCCCTTAATTGATGGGAAGACAAGTTAATACCTAAAAAACTTAAAGCTCATAACATCTCATGGGGTAAATTTAAAAAGTTGTTTAAGAAGAACTATTTTTCTGAACACTTCTTGCAGCAAAGGTAAAATGAATTATTTGATCTAAAACAATGTTTTAAAACTATGAATGAGTGTAAACAAGCGTTCGAGAACTTAAATAGATTTGTGTCTATTATTAGAAATAAAAAAAAAGAAACAAGAATATGTCAAAACTAAACCAGAGGGAAATAAATGTTGGAATTGTGGAGATAACCACTATGTTAGGGGTTTTCCTAAGAAAACTAAAAGTTGGGAGAAAAAAAGATCAGAAAGCTGGTGATAAACCAAAGGAAGGAAATCAAAATATGAAAGTTTATGTCGTTATTGATAGTGGTATAGTACATAAGTAAGTATCTTTGATTGAAGTAAAAATGTTTATTAAAAATGCAGGCCTTGTTTTCTTGATTTACTTTGGTAGTAGTCATAGTTTTATATCTCCTAATTTGATTAAAATTTTGATTTTTTTTCCAGAAAAATTGAACCAGTCGCTGTAGAAATGGATGATGGAAGAATAATAAGGAAAACAAGATCTTTAGTAGAAGATCTAGATTTTCAAATAGATAATATTGTATCTAGTGAATATTTTTATATACTAAACTTAGGTTAGTATGATGTCATTTTAGGGATGGCCTGGTTAGAAAATAATCATTCCCTTATTAACGTGAAAATAAACAAGTTTGTATTCAAGACCAATATGCAAATAATCATATTTTGCAAGGAACTAAAGACAACTAACTTTAAAAACTATTAATACTTCTTAACTTAAAAGAAGTATTAAAGAAAAATATAAAGTTTTCTGTTCTTTTGATTACTCAAGATGATAAGCTTAAATTAGATATAGATGTTCATCTAGTAGTCCAAGAAGTTATGGATGTCTTTGCTTCTGATATCGAAGATTTTCCACCTAGAATATTTGTAGAACATGTTATTTACCTTATTCTTAGAGTTAAACCAGTATCAAAAGCACCTTATAGACAGTTTATACCTGAATTAGCTAATATTAAGATACAATTGATTGAATTATTAAAACAAGAAAAAATTAGACCTAGTGTTTCTCCCCAGGGTGATCTAGTGTTGTTTGTTAAAAAGAAAGATGGTACTATTAGATTATGTATTGATTATAGACAATTAAATAAGATAACTATTAAGAATAAATACCATTTTCCTAGAATCAATGATTTTTTGGATCAATTGAATGGTGTTAAATGTTTTTCTAAGATTTATTTGCGTTTTGGATATCATCATATTAGAATAAAGGATTCCGATATTGCAAATACTACTGTTAGAACTAGATATGGTCATTATGAATTTTTTGGTATGCCTTTTAGATTAACCAATGCTCTAGCCACATTCATGACCTTGATGCATGATTTTTTAGACATTTCTTGGATCTATTTGTGATTATATTTCTAGATGATATTTTTATCTATTCCAAAAATGAAGAAGAACATGAGAAGCATGTTGGGATAGTGCTTGAAACTTTAAGAAATAATCAGTTGTATGGTAAGCTAAGTAAATGTGAATTCTATAAAATTGAAGTCTCTTATCTAGGTCATATTATCTCTAAAAAATGAATTTCACTTGATCCTTCTAAAGTAAAAGTAGTAAAAATTGGGATACAACCAAAGATGTACAAAAAATAGGATTTTTCTTGGTTTTTCTGGTTTTTATCGAAGATTTATTAAAAACTAATCTAAAATAGCCACTCCTCTCACAGACTTAATAAAGAAAAGTCACTCATATGATTGGTCTAAGGAATGTGAAGCTACTTTTAATAAGTTGAAAGAAGCCTTAACCAGTGCACCTGTGATATGTATTCTTGGTTTTTCTAAGCCTTTTACTGTTGCTACTGATGCTTGTGGTTCTGGTTGGTTTTGTACTAATGCAAGATAGTTGAGTTGTATGTTTTGGATCTATAAAATTATTTCTTACTGAAAATAATTATCCTACTCATGATTTAGAATTGTTAGGGGTAATTCATGCATTGAAAATTTGGAGACATTATATATTAGATCACAAATTTGTCTTGAACACTGATCATAGAGGTATGGAATATATTTTTACTCAGCCCTTATTGAATATGAGACAAATAAGATGGGTAGAATTACTAAGTCAGTATGATATTTGAATACAATATGTCCCAGATAAATCAAATTTGGTTACATATGCTTTAAGTAGAAAAATATTGTTTGCAAATGATTTGTCTTTAAAAAGAAGTCAATTTTATCAAGAAATAAAATATGCATTGCCTAATGATAGCTATTTTACTAAATTGTATTTTGGTTTGAAAACTAGAACATCAAATGTGCATTTAAAAGATAGGATTACTTCTTATTTTCTTGGTGTGAATGGATTATTGTACTATAAAGGTAGATTGTGTATTCATAATCTCCCTAGTTTAAGACAATAAATTTTGAGAAATTCTCATGACATTCCCATAGATGGACATCTTGTATTTCAAAAGACTTACTTTTTCAGTCAAAAAGAATTATTTCTAGCCTAGAATGAAACAAGATATTAGAAATCACGTACAACAGTGTATGACTTTTCAAAAGGTTAAAACTGAACAATGCAGTAAATCTGGTCCAGAGTAAACTTTGTCTATTCCTGACTGGAAATGGGAGTCAATTAGTATGGATTTTATCATATGCTTACCTAAGACCAAGAATGGTAATGATGTTATTCTTGTTTTGGTTGATAGATTGAAAAACATGGCACATTTTCTACCAACCAAAATCAAAACCTATGTTTCTAATGTAGCTCATTTTTTTTCTAAGGAAAATTTTCATTTTCATGGTCTTCCTAAATATTTAGTAATTGATAGATATCCTAGATTTACTTCTTCTTTCTGGAGATCCTTGTTTGATGAATTAGGTACTAGTTTTATATTTAGTACTGCTTATCATTCTGATTTTGATGGGAAAACTAAAAGGATAAATATAATTTTAGAAGATATGATTAGAATGTATACAGACAAAAAACTAGAAATTGGGAGCAATATTTTTATTTAATTGAATTTTCTTATAATCAAGGTTATCATACTACAACCAAAATGACACCTTTTGAAGTTATGTATGTTAGGAATCATACTACTCCTATTTCATGGTCAAACCCTGAGCATATATCTTGGTATGCAAACAATAATTTAAACGAAATGGAAGAAACTATAAATTAAGCAAAACAAAACATGAAAGCTAATTAAGATAGATTTAAACATTGGGATGATTCAAAAAGATCTGCTAGAGAATTTAAAACAGGTGATCAAGTATTTCTTATAGTTAAACCTAAGAAGAGTTCTTTGAAATTGGGTAAATATGCTAAGTTAGCATCTCACTATTGTGGACCTTTTGGAATTCTAGAAAGAATAGGAAATATAGCTTATAGACTTGCTTTACCTCTTGAATTATCTAAAATTCATAATGTGTTTCGTGTAAGATTGTTAAAGAAATATGTGTATGATGTTAATCATGTTATTGATTGGAAAAATATAGTTGTTGAGCCTACATGTGAATTCAAAATTGATTCTGAATAAAATGACTAAGAATCTTAGAAATAGAGAAATTAAATAGGTTAAAGTAAAATAGACGTTTTTGTGATATTAAAAGTGTTACATGGGAAAGAGAAGATTTCCTGAAAGAGCAATACCCTAAATTGTTTAATTAATGACTTGTGTTTTTTCTATGATTTTCAGAGTAGACTTGGCACTACTGAGGATAGTAGCTGATTCAAGGGAGAAATGTTATGTGACTAAATCTTCAAAGCTTTAAAAAAATAATTAAAGACTTATGTATTATTAAAGAGAAAGTTTGATTTAAGAAAAAATATTGTAATAAGCTATTGATGTAATGAATATCCCAAGAAATTGATTAAAGATGCTTTATTTATCTATAAAAGGGTGTGAAACCATTTTGATAGTTCATAACTTCCAATGAAGTCTTATAAAAGGCATGTGAAATATTCTGAGAGAGACAATTGAATTATGTTGTGATTCTAAGAGAGAGAATATTGACAAAAGGGTTTTTAACTATTTTACAAATTGAGTCTGTAGAAGTAAACTCCAATGCTAACTAAGTATAGGCAAGTGGTGGGCAAGAGAGAGGGACACCAGTGGTGTCCTAACCAGGGGTACAGAGTACAACCTTGGATGGTCCTAGCCAGTGCAAGGTGAATATACACGGGGTGTATAACACAGTCCTCTCATAGTGTGGCCATAGTCTGGTGTTTTTTTCCTGTGTCTGTGCATTGGAATTTTGGTACTAGAATTCCTTCTTACTATCTCAGATAAGTTCTCTCTCTGTAAAAGCTCTGTAAATAGTTGTAAAAGCTATGTAAAATTTGTATAAAGCTAATAGAAAGAAGTTAATTCTTTTGTTTTACTCTGATAAATGCACAAATGAATATTTTTTGTATAATTGATATGTATATCTTGAAAAATATGTGCTTGTTTTATCAAAAATAATGAATTGCATAAATAAGAGGATTTGTATAATTTAATATACAACAATAATGTATGTGTGTAATCAATCATATTTAAAGTATAGTCTTGAAATTTAATAGTGTTTTTGGGCTGAATTATCTATTTTTTGTCTTTTATGGTCGTGTCTATTGTATTTCCTATATTTTATGATGTGGACCCAAAATTTTCTCTTAGATACGGTTAATCCTGTGGTTCTAAGTTCACCCTAAAACCAAAGTAATATATAATATTGTAAAGTTAAATCCAATAAAAATGATCCATGTAACTTCGTTGTGTCATATTTTTTCTAGTTGTGAAGCTTTAGCCAATCAAAAAGATTCATGTCCCTTCGCAATGTCAATAATTTTTTAAGATCCTTCTTAGCATTGCAAAGCATGAACCAATGAGATCATTCCACACTCTTTGCTACGTTATAATTTTGCTAATTGTTCTCTTTCTAATGTAAAACCTGAACCAATAGAATTAATCCAAGTCTTTTCATATTTCGCATTGTCAGTCTTTTGTTAGTCTTGACAGTTGTTAGCCAATAAGATTAATTCTTCATTTCACTACTTTATTTAATTTTCAGAGTTAGTCAGAATACGAGCCACTAAAACGTTCCCATGTTCTTTTTCATTTCGTATTTCTTTGTCAAAGTCAAGTCAGTATGCAAAAATCAAACCATTAGGAAGATTCCATGTATGTACGGTTTAATACATTGTTTTGTTATTAATTGGTCTTCTGTATTATATGTTGTATAGTGAAGTGAAAACTAATAGAAAAGCACCACGTACATACTAGTTTTGAAATTTCAAACTTTAGATATCCTTTGCCATTGAAATATAGCCATATGTCTTTGTCCTTGTCTTCATTGTAGCCGCGTATTAATAAATTTATCTTAGGTTATTAATCATATATAGGTATTTTTAGACTTAGTTTTTCATAATTAAATAGCATTAATTATGTAAAAATGTATCAGTCTTCCACAATTAGATATTTTGTCAAGAATTATCGATTCTTTTTTGAATGAAAAATTTGCATTTTAAGTTTGATATTGTATATTGCATTAATCTAATTTTCATCTTTGATTTCTTTATGAACAAAGGTATGATTTTTTATGGACAATAGAAAATACACCCCAAGTAATACATGGAAAGGAAAATAACATGTGAATGTAGTATCAATGGAATTAGAAAGTTGGTTTGACCTCTAAGAATGGAAATTATTGACTTGTAAACAAATTCCTTAAACAAAACCTATCCAAATTTAATGTGTAATTATAGGTGTTTTCCCTTGGTATAGTACGCACTAGCTACTTGGTTGGTAATGAGTTATGAGCCATTAAGGATGTAAATTTTCCCAATACCCAACCTTCGAGATAAGAGTAAACCCATCAAAAAGGAATTTTATTTAGCTCTATTGTTAGTACACTCGTATGTGAAGAAAATAAAAGGCATAATTCTCCTTTCTAGGGAAATTAGGACTACACCTACTCCCACACCAAGATAACACTTCACCTTGTTGTAGTAAATTTTCCATAGTTCATCCTTGGGGAAAAGGGTCATAATGAATGCCAAATGACATTAATTTGTTGTCATAGATACTAACCATAACAATATTGACGATCGTGTATATGGAATATTGGTTTTGACCACCTTCAGGTAGGAAAAGGTAGTACATGGTGACCCCCTTTGGGTTAAATGGGAGGAAGAGAGGATTTTCCTTCTTTAGGATGTTTCTAATTTACATAATTTTCTTTAAGGATATAGTATCAACCCTATGCTAGAGTTTCTCATCTAATGGAAAGTACCCTTTCCTTACTCAACACCGTCCTCAATGGATGGCTCTTGCAAGGAAGTTTTTATGGTATGGGAGAAGGAATCGTGTACTAGATAAAAATGTTGACAAGTTATTTCCCTTTTCAATAACAGTACGTTTGTGTACGTAGTTTGTAAGTATCTCATGGTACACATGGGTTATGGGTTGTTTCTTAAGGTTTTCCTATAGGATTTTAAAGAGAGTTGGATATATTTTAATGGAAAATACCCTCCCTAGATGTAAGAATTATATTTCTTAAAATAAAAACTAAGGAATGACCTTAATCTAATAGATCTAAGGTTTCCTTAAGAACATATTTTATTTTTTTCCTTATCAATTATGTAAAATTCTATAAGGATTATCTTGGAACCCGGAGTGACTGGCAGGATAATCGTTCCTATATATGTATCTCTTAGGCTATCATGTCTCCATAAGATGTTGCTTGTTGACGATAAATTAGTCTAACTATACCCAAGATTTTGTAGAAAGGAAATGGGACTATGTTAATAATGGAACCATACGTAACCATGACTCATTTAATGAGGTTATTATACACCCATAGTTGAAGGTGGATATTTGGAACACCTTTCCTAGAAACTTCTATGTTTGCAGGTATTTGTGTTGTGTCAAAGAAAAACCCATCATCTGTCATGGTCACTCTTGATAAGAAAATATATGTGTTAATGTGATCAATTTTAGCCTCGGGAGGAGGTGTAACATGAAATAAATTCCTGACCCCCAATGATTCTAATAGCTTAAGTTGGGAGAAATTGGAAATTTTCTTCATTAGATTTGTAACCAATTCATATTTACCCATAGTTTATGGATCATTATGAGTTTTTATCTCTAATGTGTCTCAGAGGGGAGCGTTAGGTGTTTCAGTAACCATATTGTCTTCTACATCCCCCTTGAACTCAATAACACCAATCATGCAATTCTACCTATGGTTCCCAAATGTGGGGCCACATCAAGGTTAATTACATTCAAATTATAATTGTGACTATCATGAATACCAACTGGAATAACATGTTTTGATGTACCATTTGGCTATGTGCTTTGGGTAGCGTGTTTCTTATGATTTGAGAATGGATTTTGGTATATATGTAAATTGGTGATTTGCGGTGTTATGGGACCAGTCTCATTACATATTGTTCATTAAAGCTTATGTTTTCTAAGAATTATTTGTTGAAGATTTTCTTTTTATTTTTAGGTAAATGTTGCATAAACTTGTTATGTTTCCTACATGTGTGAGTTTCATGACCATAGACCCTATATAAGAGGCAAAAAATATCAGGATCATACTTGTTTTTCTGACAGCCACATTTATGTTGGTCAAAACCTTGTAGGAAGTCATTTTGATAATTGTTTGGATATTCATGGCAATTATTATGGTATTTACCATCATGTCCTTGAAATTTTTGGTTTGGTTTCTAATTTTATTGTTGTGGTTGTTTAAAATCAACAACATTAATGGTGGATGTGTTGTTGTTTCTAGAAATTATTGTTGCTTTTTATTGTTTGTGTTATCATTAGTTTTTATCATAACATTATTAGGGATGCTTGTTGAGGTCCAAGCAATTAATCAAATATTGCAAAATTATTTAAATATTATGAATTAAAAAATAATAAATAGACATTACATACTAAACATATATTTAATGTGGAAAACCCCATATGAGGCAAAATCCATAGTCAAACTATATAGTTCCATTAAATGAGAAACATTAACATTTTATAGTCCTGTAATACCTTTCTTCACCACTTTTCTCCCCTTTAACATTTTAAAATTCAAATTGAATTCACCAAGCCCAAAGACCCCTTTATAAGTGGTTTTTATGGGTGTGTCTTCTCTTGAAGAACCCCACCTCTTTAATAAATTAATTTTGTAAACCAAGGAAATTACATAAATAGAGAAAAATAACAAACACAAAAAATTCCCTTGATAAGTTCCAAATCCACCTCAAATTGGATCTTACTGTAGAAACATGGTTGAGTAATTCTCCTGTTGGATCAAATTGATTTGAAGACTTTTTTAGATTTTTGGATACTCTGAGAATTATTCCAAATGGAATATTAATCAAGCTACGAGCATGAAGATTATTGATTTAACTTGATTGGATATTGGTAGAATAACATTATGATTGATTGATTCACCAATCAATTAGACAAAATAATAGTATGAACTCTCAAGTGTGTTCGTGGATGGTTTGTGAAGGAAATACCATTAATTTATAGCCGAGGAAGGAGAATCCTCAAGGCCAAGATTAGATTGGACTTATTTGAAGCTAATTAAACATGACTGATTTGTTTAGTTGAGTTTTCAAATTGATTGAGGACTTGAATTGTTTTTCTGAGCTTGCATAGATAACCTATTGTTGAGTTGGAAAAAATTTCACATTATTTTGACTATTTAAACCTGGAACAAAATATTAATTCCATGTCCTTTATTTTATTCACCCAAACAAGTTACATGAGTGATTTACTTTTAGAAGCATGTGAATTAATTTTGGATTGTCATGACTTAGGAGATATCTTTAGATAACTTAAATGCATGATTTGATTTAATTTAAACATATCCTCTTGATTTTAATAATGATTTTTTACTTTAGTCATTAATTTTAGTCAACTTGAGTTGAGGAGGTGGATAGGATGTGGATAAGAAATGAGGATATTTAATTTATTTAAATATGAAAGTGGATATGTGAGGATTTATTTAATTAATTAGATATTAAATTAAATAATAAACTTAGCTAAGGGGGTGATAGGGTGCAACAAAATTAATTAAATTAAATCTAGAGAAAGACAATGATCAAAAATTGGATCTAGAAATACCCAATCCTATGTATTATCCTTATTGAGACTTGTAAAACATATCCTCAACATGTTCATTTTTCTAGGAAAATGGTTAAGTCGAGTTGACAATGATACAAACACCTTCAAATGATAAAAGAGACCATTTCTTGTTTTGTTATGTATTAATTGTATGAATGCTGCAGAATTTCCACGGAACTACCGAAACTTTGTTGAGTAAAGGTTGTGTAACTATAGTGTGGTTTTTCCCCAATAGTGTCAAAATGAGGAATCTGAACAGTTACAAATGTTTGGGATTCTTAAAATGGTTTTTTTATCCTTCCTTCCATCATTGCATTAAGAAACTATAACTATTAGTGCATTTATTCATTCTAAGCAAGTGATTTGAGTGAATTCAAGTGTGAGTAAAGGAGGAAGTTGGAATTGTTCTTGTTTTGTTCATAAAAAGTTGAGTTATTTCTTGTCGGGGATTATAAGCAAGTAATGCAAGTAGAAGGAGCTTGAATCCTTCTTGAAGGTCATAGTTTTATGGTAAACTTGTATTGTATTGGATATTCAATATTGAAGGGAAGAAATTTCTTATTGAGTTGGATATTTTCCCAAATTGGGTTTCTCTAGCATAAAATTTTTGTCTCCTTGTCTTACATCTTTCATTTCCAGTATTGTGTGAATAATTGTTGCATAATAAACTATATATTAAGATATTTATCAAATTTTTCATTCATTATCACAAAATAGGATATGTTTATTTCCTAAAATAGGTAATTTACGGATCATATTGGTATCAGAGAAGTTAAGATCAATTTTTTTGTGTGATTTAACTTGCATTCACATTTTTAGTTAGATGCCCCTCACCCGAAAGGGAGGTGAAAGCGATGAAGGTATCCTTATTCCTTTTCAAGAAAATATTCCACCTAAGAAGTGGAAGCAAGGAATCTTAAACATGGCTCGTAGTGAAGATACTTGTGAGACTAAAGAAGAATGTTTCTACATGTTAGAGGCGGATGTGGAAAGTCTATCCAAGGATGTGGGAAGAAGTTCCTTGTCTATGGGAAATTTGGGTTCCATTATGGGATTGTTTATTGAGAAGATTGGTATTCCAAAAGAGGCTCTAAGAGACCATAAAGAAGACCCTCATGAGTATGAGGAAGAGCAGCCCCATGTCAACCTTACTCCCCCTCCATTCAAAATAGAGGAGAAGATAGAGATTCAACCTTATGATGGGGACATCAATGTGGAGAAGCTAGACCATTGGCTAAATAAACTTGAGGTATATTTTAGTTTGCATTGAATCAATGAGAGTTAGCATATTTTTTTTGCAAGGTTAAAATTAACCAAACATGCTTTAACTTGGTTTGAAATTTATGCTCATCCTTTGGTTGTTAAGAAGCTTCCTGATATTAAAAAGTGGGATGAATTTAAAAGGCTAATCAAGAATAAATTCTATCATATTTTTTATGAGGAATATATGTCCATGTATTGGAAATATCTCAGGTAGAAACAAGGCGAAAATGTGCAAGAATACACCAGTGAGTTCTGGAATAAATATTTCCAAATGGGAAAATATGTAGAAAACAGAGACATATTGATGAAGTAAGTCTCTCCATAGCCACTTAAGGAGACCATTCCTCTTGTAAAATCAGGTGAATGTAGATGAGACTTGTTTTTAATCCCATTATTTATAGATGGACAAGAGGAAGAATTTATCTACCTCTCAACGTGATTTAAACAAACAAGGTAACACCAAGAAAAAGGGGAAAAGAAAACTGAAAGGTAAGAATAAATTTAATTCCATTTGTAAGAAGGATATTAAAGTTCATTGTGGTCCTTGTAATTTTGACACTCATTTCGAGGAAAAATGTTGGAATCTCCACTGGGAATTACATCCCTTCAAAAATAAGAAGAATAAAAAGAAGGGTGTGGCTTCCCTGCAAGGGGAGGAGATATTTGTCAGCTAAGAGGTGGATGAGACAATGTGTTATACCTCCATCCATGGATAGGTATGTTTTGGTATTAATAATGATGTTCAAGAAAATGAACTTACTAATATTTTTCGCATAAAAATTCAAGTGAAGAAAACTAAAGTGGATGCGCTTTTTGATACTTGTTCTCAAGATAATTATATAAGTAAGGATTTAATTAATAAGATGAAGTTCTATAATTACAATCATCCAAATCTGTATTCATTGGGTTGGGTGAAGAAAGGTGTAGCCATCAAGGTTACCAAGAAATGTAAAATCATGTTTGGTATTGATAAAAATTTCATTGATGAAACTACTTTGGATATTGTTCCACTTGATGTGTGTGGTGTATTGTTTGACAACCCATACTTGTAAATCAAGGATGTCATATTCATGAGAAGATCCAATTGATACCCCTTGGTGAAGGATGGTAAGAGTTACATCATTTCAGCCTTTGCAGGAGACTGGAAGATCTTTCTGGTAAGTGCCTCTAAAGCTAAGAAGTTTATTAATGCTAGTGGGAAATTCACATTACTTATTTTAAGAGATATAAAAGACAAGAAAGTTGTTTCATCTAAGACCACTTTTGGAATGTTTACTAACAAAGAGAAGAAACAAATTCAATAGTTCAAGGAATTTTCCTAAGAGCCTACGGGGTTACCTCTGGTTAGGCCAATTGAGCATGAGATACAATTGTTTCCCTATAGTCTGCTTCCAAACTTGGGATTGTACAAGAATTACTTTAAGGATGCTAATGAGGTAAAACAATGGTTACCATTTTTATTAATCTAGGTATGACTAACCAATTAGTCTATATTTTCTCTAAGCCTCCTTTACTTTCAGCTATGGGTACGTTAACTTTTCTTGTGTCTTTTTGTGTGTGAACCATATCATGAAGGTTATGAGCAAGATCCAAATTTTGGAGAAATATTTCAACAGAAACCTCCAAGTGAGGGTTTTGCACCTAAGGGAGAATACTACTTCCAAGACGGGTTGTTCTACAAGAACAAGAACGAGAAACTTTGTGTGCCTAAGGAGGAAAGAGTTTAGTTGATGAGGGAAGCACACACTTCTAAGATAGATGGTCACTTTGGTGTGACACAGACTGTAGTGCACTTACAGAGGTATGTCCATTAGCCTAACATGCAAGCAGAAGTTGCTAAATTCATTAGGGGTTGTGTTTTATGTAGTACAAGAAAGCTTAATAATAGAAATTTGGAGTTTTTTATGCCATTACCAGTACCTTCCCAGCCATGGGAAAGCATCTCCATGGATTTTGTGGGCGGATTGCCTACTTCCAAGAAAGGGCATGATTACATCTTTGTGGTAGTGGACTGATTTAGTAAAATGTGTAGTCTCGTTCCTTGCAAGAAAACCATCGAAAACAGCGATGCGACTAAGTTATTTTTTGCTAATGTGTCGGTTCATTTTGGTTTGCCTAATTCTATTGTGTCAGACAAGGACTCACGGTTCATAGGAAAGTTTTGGTTTACTTTGTGGGAGAAGATGGATACTAAGCTAAAAAGGTCTACTAGTTTTCATCCACAAACAGATAGACAAACAGAAGTGGTAAACCATACCTTGGTATAGCTCTTGAGAGGGTACAATAGGAAACATCCTAGGAATTGGAATGAGAATTTGGTATATATCCAACATTCCTATAACAGGGCAGTTCATGCTTCTACTAGTAAGACACTTTTTGAGACATGTTTTGGTTATTTGCCTAAAAGTGCATTTGATGTTGTTTTGAGATTACCATGCAGAGACAATGGAAAAGTGGATTTGGAGACCCACAAAGCTGAAAGGTTCATTGAGAAAATTCAACATATACACCTCTAGGTACAGGAGAGGTTGGAAGAGTCACAGGCCAAGTACAAAGCACGACGTGATCAACATAGAACTGAGTATTCTTTCCTTGTTGGTGACAAGGTATGGTTGTACTTGAGCAGAGAAAGGCTACAAGGAAAAGCAAAGAAACTCAAACCTCTTCGTTATGGCCCATTTGAAATTTTGTAACAAGTGGGTACGAATGCATTTCACTTAGATTTGCCTCCTTATATGAGAATCTATTCAGTTGTGAATGTTGAGAATCTCCGTCTCTTTGAGCCCTCCATGTTGGATCAGGAAGAAGAAGGTTTTTTGTTACCATCTATTGAGGATCTTGCTCCAGACACCCAGTTGGAGTTGGCGGAAGATGTGGTGTTGCAGCGGAAAGAGTGGACAATTCAATGAGTGCAAGATAGGTGGTTGATTAGTTTGAAAGGACAATTACCTACCAAAGCTAAGTGGTATTTCAAAGAATGTGGGGAAATTTTTTCCTCACCTCATCAGTCCTTGAAGCTTTTAGGGACTTAAAAGCCTCAAATTGGGGAGGTATGATCCGAAAATGGATCTGGAAATACCCAATTCTATGTGTTCTCCTTATTGATAATTGCAGTGCATATTCTTGGCATAATATTAATAGGAAATGGCCGAGTCAAGTTGTTGGTGATCCGGACACCTTTGAATGACCTAAGAAGACCATTGTTGTTCTATAGACACCTGATGCCTCTCCAAACGCCTCCTCCATACGCCTGACGCCTCTCCAAACGCCTACTCTAGACGCCTGACGCCTCCTCCAGGCGCCAAAATGGGAATACAAGCAATTGCAAATGCTTGGACTTCTAAGATCGTTTCACCTTCCCTCCATCTATGGGTAGAAAAACTTTAAATACAAGCTCAATTCTTCATCCAAGCAGGTGGTTTTGAGTGAATTCAAGTGTGAGCAAAAGGGAGAAGTTGGAGTTCCTTTCTGTTTTGTTCATTTAAAGCTGAGTTTTTCATTGTTGAGGATTATAAGCAAGCAACTACAATTAGAGGGAGATTGAACCCTTCTTAAGGCCAATTTTGTTAGTAACTTTGTATTTTGGAGAATTAAAAGGAGAAAGGGAAGCAATTTGCTTACCCAGCTAGAGTTTTAGCCACAGAAAGTTTTAGCAACATCAATGCTTGTCTATGCCATTTAGCATAATTATCAAGTTCATCACCTGAAAGTTCATCATCTTCTGATCGTGTTTCTTTGCAAAGAACAATTTGATCAAGATTCCGATACTCACAGATAGTATCTTATGATTCCAGAAACTAAAGTTTTTGCCTGTTAATTTTTTAGAATCTGGCAGCAACAAGTGTTGTAATCCAGCCATTTGACCTAGTTTTTTTTTCACCAAAACAATTAAATTGGAAATATTATAAAGGATTTCACAAATTTTCCTTTTGCTCACTAATTCTACCTCAAAACTAGACAAAATGACCAATTTTCAGCTCAAAAATCCCGACAGATAGAAATATTTTAGTTTTACAATTTCCCATAAAATTACCAAAAAATTAAAATCTCAAGATTTTCAAGCTCTTTTGCAAAAATTCTTTTGCTTGCGGACAAGGACATCAAAATAGACAATTGTGAAAATTTTCAAGGTTCTACACCTTTCCCTTCACTAGATAGGGAATCAATTTGACTTCTTCAGGTCACTCTAGGAAAAAAAATTAAACTTAAAGTTTGATTAGACCATTTTCCCTAAAATTAATAAAACTCAAACTTTGACTTAAGTTGGCATTCTTTTACGGGCCAATGAGAAAAGACCTGTGCAGCTGCAAATAAATGTTTTCAACTTCTGCAAATGGCGCTTTGGCTGCTCCTCAACGCCTCCTTCACCAGGGTTACTTGGGCTGCACCTTCCTTCTACCTGCTCAGCCAGTGTCTTTCTGAAGTGCCGCCCACTTGGGATGCTAAACACACTCCTGCTATGCAAAGAAATAGAAGCCAGATAAAGATTACAGAAAAGCAATTGACAAGAGAAATAACCAGCACCCAACTTCTCTTCCACCTCCAGGCACCACTCCTCTTGGCTGGTCACACCTCCCTTGGGCCACCTTGCATACAAACAGCCATACAATTCTTCTTGGAATGCTTTCATCTTACCAAAACGCCACCTCTCACCACTGTCAGACCTTTCTTTGCAGACCAGAAATGACACCAACACCACAAAGAATAAAAAAATAATTGCTTATCTTTGTTAATCTAAACTTGCCAAAATCTTCCTCTCACCTCCAAGATTACCGAGAAAGAATTTCTCAGGAAAATCCCGGCTTGCTCTCTCCCTTAGGTTCTTCCAACCATGAGCTCTAATACCATAAAAGTCATATTATTCAAACCGTAAACATTACATTGTAATAGCCTATTAAATAGGCAAGACTACAGCCACAACAAATTTCCTATAGAATAGGAACAATAATAACCTTTATCCTATACAAGGCTAAAGACAAGCCTACGACCAACAACTTAAACAAAGGCATGGAAATAGGCCTTAGCAAATAAACAAACTAAGCCCATGACCAAATACATTAATATAATATTATTGCCTAAATATTCTAACAGATGTTTTTTGTGTGGGATGGAAAGAGGGGGCATGGGACAGTGGTAATTGAAATCTTGTACATAGAATACCATTTATAATATCCCTTTTCTTTTTTACAATAGAAAACTTGTGATCTTCCATCACCATAATCAATCCAAGTCTCTCATCAAACTAGAAGGGAAAAAGAACTTCAACATCTAGAAAACTCAAACCTCATATGTTACAATGCCCCCTGACATAGCTGGTTGACGGAGAGTTGCATTAGAAATAGCTCCATTAGCAGAAAGTACACAAACCGCCCATGGTCCATGCTGCATAAAAGCCATAATTTTCTTGCACACATCCTGCAAGTCAAATACCAAATTTAGCATAAGCCTGGGCATCACTCTATATTTGTAAACTCAAGTTAAACACAACCCACATTTAATTCTTAACATTACTTCCTATTATGAAGCACAAACTACACACACGGACCCCAAAAATTGTCAAACACCATAATTCAAAGGCTCTCTTTAAGAAACAGGTTAAACCAATCAATCCATCGTTTCTCAAACACTATGCAAGGTAATCAAGTACTCAATCCCATTCAAATATATGGTGCAGCCAAGTTCATATTCCAGAGTCACTACACTTATCCTTAGCAGATAGAGAATGACATTTTAAAAGGGAACATCTTGTTGGCAACTTAGTGGCAATTTTTTATTTGTTAAGCACTTGCCCTAACTGATGTAATTTAATCAAGCTCTGTTTGACAAAAATCTTCACAACAGACCTTTAGTTTCCTATATTATTGATCCTTGGAAAAACTATCAAAATCTAACATAGGCTAAAATTTTACGTTTGCCACGGATGTAACAGAGCCACCTACATCCTTTTTGTTGATTTCCATATGTTCATGCCTCATACAAGTCTACTCTACTGAAAATCAGTTGCTTAGAGATTCTTAAGATGATGCATATATTCCCATATCCTAAAGTACATGTTAATACAACTGAAATCAATCACTTACATTAGCTAAAACACACATAGCCATGATGAAACAATGCCTCACACCCCATGTACAACAATTAGTTGTCTTCTTGCATAATTAGAATGCTCAATCACTTGTTTAATATAAATCAAGAATAAAAATGTAAAGGAATGTAATGGGAAACAAAATTAAGGTAATCGTATCGAAGACCTTTGGCCCATTTTTGTCTACCCAACAGCCAAAGGGTGAGCCAAGGGTGACTAAGTTTTATTATTTTTATTATATTGTGCAAGTGTTAAAATAAAACATTATAAAATGCACATATAATAAATTAATAAAGCTTAATATTTAAATATAAGTTTAAAAAGTGCAAATGTAAAAATACAATTAATTTTAATTGTATTTATCTATGGGGTGCGACTTGCCCGTGAGAAGAGAAAATAGAAAAGTGTGACATTGGCTTTCCTGGAAAATGCAACTTGGCCTAGGGAAAATCATGTGAGCTCATTGGCTGTTTTGGGAGGTTGATTTGGGCCATTTCTCCTTTATAAGGAGAAGTCGACTTGTGTAAGAGGCATCCAGATTTTATACATCATATTTTCTCTTGCATTGAGCTTCCTGATTTTGTAGAAAAAATCCAAGTACAAAAAAAGAAGATAAAATGCATTCTTATTGCTAGAGGATTGTTCTTGTGTTGTGAAAAATGCTATGTGAAATACTGAAAAAATACGTTGATATGAGAAAGTGACTGTAACTGTCCCCTAGTCATAGACACCCAGGAAAGGTCAAGAGCACCCAGGTGCTAGTGTATGTGTCTAAGAAATGGTTTCTATGTTTAACTGAGGACCCAAGTTAGGTTTTGGGCCATTTCTATAACGGAATATTGTTCTATTACTGTATTGTGCAAGTCTATATCAAATCTCCAATCTATTGTTTGGGGTGATTGATTTACCCAATGTATGCCCACTTGTTTGGGGTGCATGTGACATTGCTAGGAGGATGTGAACTAAAGGAGAGGACTGAAAGTTGATACGAAACTGATACCCTACATGGGGAGGAAATTTGCATGGTAGAAACCAAGGCACATGAAAACAAAGTGGCTAGAAACATTAGTTAGTACAATCAAGAAAAATGCGCATATGGAAGATAATATGTAATCTAGCAATCAAGAAGACAATGTAGACAGTGAAAAGCAAGTTGAAAACATGGGACATCACTCATAATGTTACAAGACAATTAGGTCTAAAGCAGCCAAAAGCATACAAGAAATACATAGGGCATATCCTGCAAACAATGGAATATAAAGGAAAAAATTATCAAGCAACGTAATAAATAACCATGGTAGCAAATAGTTCCTGCAAAGAAAATTTTGCACATGAATCACCCATTAGCATGTTAGAAAGATAATAATTATGTCAAAGCATGTATGTATCAATAGAGTAGTGTGCTATAAAGTAGTATAAAATGAAATAATAACACCTGCATTATATAAGAAAGTAGATACCCCCAGGAGCCTCGACGTGACTGGTAAGAGGTACAGTATCAAACATCCATGTTGCGTGTAAATATCTATATAAACTCTACACTCAAAACTAGAGAACCAGTGAACACGAATGTGTATATAGGGAAATATAATGACATATTAAGTATCTTTCTAGCATGTGAAACAAAGTGTAGATGTAAGTATAAGTAAACAAGACTAAGTGCAACCAAGATATGCAATATTTTATGAATGAGTGAGATGGAATGATATATAATGTGAATATGATAGGATCAGCGTGCCCCCTAAGAAGATGTGTATGAGTATGTATGAGATGAGGTTCATTTACAAATTCCCCCTCAGCAGTCAAGAATGAACCATATAATAAGAGTGCATCATCAGGAAATGGTTTGAAAATGTGTGCTAGAAAGATAGATCAATGAAGCATAGAGCATAAGGAGTGTGCATGTGGTGAGGGTCATTTCAAAATTAGACCCTTAGTAGTCAAGTATGAACCATGGAACTAGAGTACATCATAGGGTAGTATGATTTGTGACAATCGAATGCTAGAAATATGTATCGCAAAACACAAATTGTGAAATGTGTAGTTTTTGTGAGGTTAATGTATGTAGTATGCCCTCAACAGCCAAGTTTGAACCATAGCACAAGAGTGAGGCATAGGGTAGTGATGATACAAGGTGTGTGTATCAATGCATGTAGTATGAATGAGAAATATAAAATACGAATCACAAAGCATATGAGTAGAAATGTTAGACACATGATAATTTTAAGATAGGGGAAGTAAGCATGATGCCCCCAAGTGTATGATTTAAAGAAGAATCAAGTAACATCAACTAAGATATCATCATTTTCATGGTCAAATTCAAATGGAGATGTATTAGAGACTTGGTAAGCGATAGTATGTGGTTGATCATATAAAGATCCATTACAATGTAAATTGTACATGCCCATTGGGTATTCCTCATTAGTGAAAGGTAGTAGTGGACAACCATGTGCATACCAACGAGTAAGTTTTTTTGGATAGCTAAGAAATGAATCATTGAAAATAGGCACATGGCAGAAGGGCATTGGAAATCTGATGTCAGTATGAGTAGGTTATAAACTTCCCCTGATGTATTCAAGACAAGACTGCCCAAGTGTGAGTGGAGAAGTGCGACAAGTGCGCATAACAAAGATTGATAAATGGAATACATGGATACCATAAAGCAGCGATGATGCAAACATATCTATAATAGAGGTAACGGGAATGAGATGGAGGGAGGAGATCAATGTGTGTGAATCCAATCCGAGTCAACCCATCATATGTGCAAACAATGTCAGAGCAAGTGGGATCGAATGGAATATGTGGCCAATAAGAATTATTGGCAAAAAGAGTACATGTGAAAGGAAGAAACACAGATGTAGGTTACTCGTGAGTAGACGAGGAAGGTGGTATGACATCCAATGTATGGAAAGAACCCCAAAAAAGTACTGTATCCTTAGTAGAAGGAGGAGGTTTCTTGAATTTATATTCACTTGGGCCAATATCAACGTAAGTATCATTAAATTATTACTCATATATCTCAATAGGAGTAAAATTAATATTGCACAATTTTTCATCACAAAGCTCAATGGTATTAACCTTGTCATCAGAATCATCAGTTTTGGCATTTTCATGTTGGATATAAGTATCAAGAATATTGGTAGGAAGTGAGCTAGATGTAGGAGTCAGAGGAGTCTCAGTGATCGGAGTGGTGATGGGTATTGGATTAGACACGGTAAGCGAAATGATATTAGTAGTGTGAGTGGAAATGGATGGTATGCTTGTAGAGGTGGAAGAAGGATGTGAAGCACTAGATTGACCAATATCATGTGTACCAATATTGTTATATGGAATAGGTTGTGATGGAGGAATTGGCATAGCAGTAACAGGCTCTATGTGGTTGAACTTGAATGGACTAGGGTCAATAGTAATGGTATGTTCATAACCATCATATAAGAATTAAACACACCAATGAGCAATAGAAGGGAAAACATGCATTACATGAATCCAGGGTCTACCTAGTAGGTGTAGTCACAAAATCATGTACTTACTATTACATTTATACCGCCAAGTATGTTATTTTGTATATGGATCTCACGTAATAAAAGTATTCACTAATGACCTATCCCCTAGTCTTGTCACCATTTAGTTGGTTGTCATTGTCATCTTTATTAGACAATCATCAGTTGTTTACATAGTTATGGTTATCTCTTAGGGAGTATTAGGTGTTGTTATTTAGTCATTTGTCGTCTCTAGTCTTTGACTATGATGCTTAGGGTAGTACTCCGGCACCCATGGGCACCCCAGTCCTTAATTTTAGGTTCCCTTTCCCCATAACACTTGGGTATAATTTACTTATTTGAGGATGGTATCTTTTATTTTACCTCTCATTCCCCTAAGTACTATTTGGCATGTCAGGTAAGTAGTTTCAAAATTTGAGCAAGAGATCCCTATATAAGCATAACATACTCATTACCCTATGGGTGGGCTATCTACTATCATGAGATAGCTATCTACTAAGGAAAAGGACTGCATTTAGGAATCATGTACATCTACATCACACAAGCATAGTGGGAAAGGGTTGTATTCATTCTATTCCATCCACCATTTGCATTTTTACATCTAGTTATTACCCCCTACTTCTATGACATTGGCACTAGGGAGCCCTGGCCAGACAATTATACACACAAAACTACATTGGGTATTGAATGTAGTGCAGTGCTTAGTTGTAAGTCCACCATTGTGACAACTAAGGTTAGTATGACCCCTTCATATGCATATTTATTTTGTATGGATTTGATGCTTTATATGAGGTTTCACAGGTATATCTTCATATCTGATTTATGGTGACATAAGAAAAGATATTGTGACAACTATGTGACAAAGATAAAGATACTGCGAAGACCTATCAACACTGTTAAATTCAGATCTTGAGATTTTCTATAGACTAGAGAACCCAAATTACAGACCAAGGTGCCCATAGGTGCCCTAGTCCTCTCTTAGGCACCTCAGTCCAGTCATATCTTTAGTTGCTGTAATTTCTTGGGTAGCACCTTCACATTCCACCTTGTCCGCACATCAGCATGTTTAAGTCCAACACACAGTGAGGTAATTCATTTTTAGGTCAGTACTTTATCTCCCTTATTTTCATTACTTCATTTCATTTAAATTTATTTAGCATTTATATTTCAGTTTATACCCTTTATTTCATTGTTATTACTAGTTTAGATTAGCTATAGAATAACATTAATATTCTACATTTTAGTTAATCATTTTGGTGAACTCGTATTTATCAAATATCTTTCCCTAACATCCAATAAAACCCTAATGGATAAAGATATCTCATCTTCTTACCCCATCATGTCTCATTTTAGTGTTAACCCTATCTACGATGAGGTTGTCATCACTGAGATCAAATCTCTATGTAGTAATGCTGTCACTACACCCGATCATATCAAACAACATCTTTTAGATGGACAACAATGTGTTCCTACTCGTTTAGAGGATTCTCCTATAGGTATTAGTATTTTCAAGGATCCAATAGACTTTACTCATTGTACACCATGTTATACAGTTACTTGTGATCCTCCTTCTAATCTCTTAAAGGAAAGTTTAGATGATTCTCTTATTGATTACTTTCTTGGTATTGATAATCGCTCACCTATTCATATTGATTCCTCTTCTACTTTGGCCACTGATATATTTTCTTCTCAAGATTTTACCTCTTCCAAAATTACTTCTCATGATACATCTCCTACTAGTTTGTGTGCTCCTTCACATTATGTTGACGATTCTATTAATAGCATTTTTAGTGATATTATCATTTCTGACTCTTTATCTAATATTGGTGAGGCACATGATAGTCATGGTTCTCCTTCTTTCTATACCATTGAGTATGACTCTTCTACTCCATTATTGCCTTCTCTTGAGATTGCATCTACCACTATGCATGAGTCACTGCCATCTATCACCTCTTCTTCTCGTATTGTTTCATCTCATATTGTCATATCATCTACGTCTCATAGTCCATGTAGTCAAAAAATCATACACTTTAGGCATTATTTATCCCGGTCTTATACTACTATTTAGAAGGTTCTCAAGTGAATAAAGTACTAATTAATCCCACCTTTTGGCCATCTTATTTTCACCTTTTATTTCATCATTCTTGCATATTTTTCTATGCATGCCCAGCTATTTTCTAACTATCCCATCACTTTATCCTAAACCGGGGTACCCATGTTTGTACTAGGGCGCCCTGAGGTGCCCTAGTCCCACATGGGGTGCCCTGATCCTTGTTCCACTTTCCCGCTTATTTTTGGGCACTTTCTAGCCATTTTTCAACCTTATCTTTTTCCTATTCATTCATGTCGAGGTTAATTATGAAATTAGAGCAAGAGAACCCTATAAATATAAAGTTATGAGACCATAATGAGGGTCCTAGCATCACATACTACTATCACTCCATTTAGAGTTGCATCCATTGCATCACTTACATCCACATAGTACCATGCATCGAGGCTAGGAGATTTGCATCAACACACATGACATAGGTGGAGGGATTCTATTCTATTCCATGCACACATGCTATTACATTTTCTATAGTTATCATTTCTCACTACTTCACAAAGTATGAATGGCACAAGAGCACCTAGGGCACAACATGCGCACACACACACACACACACACACACACACACACACACACACACACACACACACTAGAACTACATTTGGGTTTAAAGTGTAGTGCATCGCTTAGATTAGTAAGCCCACTGTTGTGGAAGTTGAGGTTAGGCTGACCCATTCATTTTTCATCTTTTATTTTTAGGGTTTTAATAATTCTTTGTATTTTGTAGGTCATTCCTTCATCTTGCATTATTTCTTACACTTGGCACAATTTGGCAGAACCAGTGCGACAGACAGAGAATATTTTAGGGCATCTTGCGATACTACCGAGATCATATTATGAGCTTTTACAGAAACCAAGGAACCTATTCTATAGACCAGGGTGCCCCAGTACCTTCTTGGGTGTTGCAGTCTCCTTATATCTTCCAGATCTAACCTTTGCAGGACCTCTAAGTGATCATTTCTTCTTCAAGAATCTAGAGTCAGACCTGCGACAACTTGCGACAATCTCCAACAATCAACTAAGTCATTTCCTTTTACATATTTACACTTTTAGGGTTTTATTTCATTTAGTATAATTATTTAAAATCATTCCATACTATCTTAGCATAGTTTAGAGTGTTTTAGTCTTCCTATATTAGATTAACTATTATTATAATTTCTTATAGTTTAGTTTAATTTTAGTTAATCAGTCCATCTTCTCCTATATATATGTCTCCATTGGTCACCTCATCTATTAAGGGTATTTTTGATGATATTCCTACCATAGCTATGGATATTCCATCTATTTCACCTATTATATCTTCCTTGGCACCTACTCCTAGTGTGCCCTTAGCTTCAGAATCTCCCTTGTCACCTCTTGATATTCCTATGATCACCCATAATAGAAAATTACAAATGGGTAATACATTATTTCCATCTTCCAAAATTCCATAATAGGATATCATCTCTCTCATGCATGTCATTGGTCAGTTAAAATCTCATGTTCAGTCCCTCACTTTATAAAGAAGCACTTACTATGTTTCTATTGACAACAATTCATTACATGGTAACCTTGTCCCTAAGAAAATTCATAACTCTACATTTCCTCAAGGTTTTATCTTATCTAATTTCACATGTTTTAATGGTACAAGTAACCCTCATTCTCATCGAATACATTATCACATGCTTATGGCATCTCATTATAATGATAGATTGTTACTTAAGGCCTTTTGATACAGTCTTATTGATGAGGAATTATAATGGTACACTCATCTCCCCTTTCGGTCCATCAGTACTTTCTATGACATGAAGGACACTTTCCTCTACCATTTCATCATCAAAAATATATGATCACATACCTACTTTACATCAAGGCTCCTCTGAACCTATCAAGGATCATATCTTATGATTCAATGCTTGTATACATCAACTGATATTCCAGCCTATTGATCTAGAGAAACAATTCATTCTTTGTCGTGGCCTATTTCCCCCGCTCAAGAAAAGATTAAAATATGATACATGTGAGTCATTCATTCTTCTATGTTATAAATTCATTGGCCTAGAACAAGATATTCTCTCATCACACATCATAGATCATGCACACATCTCTATGGATATTGTCACATCTAGTTCTCTGTCAGTACCTTCGTTTGAGCATCCGACACAATCTCCACCTTTTCCTCACAAGTGAAGAAAACAAGCTCAACCCACTTCACCACAAAACCATACTCCTTCTCTGGCTCCGCAATAAGCTACTCCTCCTGCCACTCCACCTAGGGCGCATGAGCCTTTACATTTATATCATCACACTAAACCACATGATGTGTTTCGTGTTCTACTTACTGAGTGATTAATTCTCCTACCCTCCAACCAAAATCATCAACAAAACCGATTACAACATAACCATGGCCACCCTTATTGTAATTATCATTGCATAAATGGCCATAGGGAAAATGATTATCTTTCCCTTCATGATATATTAAAATAACTAGAGGATAAGGGCATCATCTTCTTTGGATATCACCCTCATGACTGTTCCATATCTCCTCTACCTCCTCAAATAGTTTCTACTACATATGAGTCATATCCTCTGTATGGTACTCATAATATGGTATGTCCACCATAGTCTATTATTCACATGCGTTCTCCACCGCATCCATACACTGCTACACCATCGCATCCATTACATTCACTTCACCCATCTCATCCATCATATTCACATAATCTTCCACATCACACTACTCATTCACATTGGCTTCCACAACACTCTGCTCTCGCACATCCCACCACAGCTCCATATGACATTCAGTTTGGTTCATACACTCATGGTGTTTCCACCCCACATGCTTGCACTGCTTTATGCCACCTTGGTTTTTAGTAGGTGATTGATATCACCTTATCCCCCAATGACGCACGTGTGTTCTTATGGTTCTTACATGACTGTTGAGGGATTTATTCTAAGAACCTCTCATCATGTGCTTCGTTGTTTCATCTAGCACACTCAATAATTTCCTGATGAGGCACTCTTACTTACACAACTTATGCTTGACTGTTGAGGGGTATTAACTAAATGATCTCATTCGTACATGTTAGGGGGCATCGTTAATCCCCCTCATTTTAGTTTCATCATACTAACATTCCACGATCACATCCTATTATCATTTAACATAACATGTTTCTTTCTTTGGTGATTATACATCATTGAATTTTACATTTTATTCTACTATCATCATTACATTAACTATGTGCTACAAATAAACATTTTTCATCAATCATATTACATTTATTATCTATTACCATTCATTATACACATTTTTTCTACCATTACCAATGTTATAATGCAAATCTACACTAATCAAACAATACACCACACATACAATAAACATTGAATCATACATCATATAACACATTACGACACTTCTCTACAAAAACACAAAACTATCATATATCAAAAACATGCATCTAGACATATATCTCAAATACAGTCATCATAACAAAACATACCTCATCATTGGGGGAAAACTCCCCTACATCGTATGCAATAGTAAAACTCATACCTCATCATCACTATCTCTCTCGAGTACTGCGAGAGCCCTAGAACTACATGCCTTTTAACCAATGCGATGTCGTTGTTCGCAGACTCAATATCTCTCAACCTACCTCTATAGGAAGGTAATCTTTGTAGACTATTTAGGACACTAACACTGCACATCTACATATCATGCAAACACATCTTGTGCTAAGGGACCACCACCTACCACCTCTCGGGCTCATCGAGTCTCCTCCCATGCCTCGTCTCTCTCACCTAATAACACAGTACATGTTGTCATTGTTATGGCCACCAGCTGAAATAAATGGGCATGCTCACCCATGATATCATCCACGCACTCAAGTATACCTCCACCTAACACATCAGTTGGCACATTCCATGTCAATGTGTGGATGGATGTATCAACAATCAACAACCAATATGCATCACCTACAAACACAAATTACACAATGCATTAAACAACCATATATAACAATATAGGCATATAACAAGGTACAAAACTACACAAATACTTACGCTCCACTATAGTTGTTGTTATAGGGTCAGGGGAATGTGCTTCCCCCTCTCCTCCTCCTACATGTGGTAACCCCATTATACCTACAAACAATGGGAAAAACAATACCTACCGATGAGATGCCAACCATGTGCAATACTCCTCAATTCTACCCGCATCATCTGAGTCTACAAACTCTATTACCGCGTCTACCTCATATGGACCCAGTGGTACTAACTATTCTTCTCTAGGCCCTAGTGTAGCTCTAGCTCTCCTTGGTGCTCTGATAGCTCTCAACCATATATATGGCTCTAGGGCCATGTCCTGATCCATGTCAAAATACCATGATACACTCTCTACCTATAAAATATTGGCCACACCTAGAAATCGATCCTCAAGCCACATTGTCCTCTGAATACACCAAAACTCTACCGCATCCTCGAGTCATCCTCCATAGTCACGATATGGTCTCCATGTCACTATGTCGGGCCCCATCCTATCTATTAGTACCCTATAGGTATTTGTGTCCATCTTCCTACCACGAATATAGATCCACCTCCACGCATAGATCTATGGCCTAGCCCACTCTCCTCATGTACCTACCACTAGTCTCAACACAACTATGTTCTCATATGCCCATACATGTAATAGTGTGGTTGCTCATATCCCTATACCATGCTCCTTGTGTATAAATTGGTATAGGTCCTTTTATAGGTGGGCCAACACACACAGTGCCCACACATATTTAGTACCCTCCTCCTCTATCTGATGGCATATGTCGTACATCTTATATAATATTCCTACACCTCCTTCCTCTATGGCTATACATGAAGCAATCACAACCACTATGAACTTCCATAAGCACAGAACCCCAGACCACAATATAACATCCAAACAAATATGGTCCTTAGAAGGTACTCGAGTCCCAAAAAATACCATCTTGCGGCTCATATCTGTCACTCCATATCCTCTACTGGAATAACCCATACTCTTTCCCCAACCATTGGGAATCGTAGTATGTGATATATATCCTCCAACGTAACAGTCATCTCTCCTGTAGGAAACCAAAATTTGAACATATCAGCACACCATCTCTCGTATAGGGCAGTAAACATAAGCATATTATGGGGCACATCCCCCATCTACGTTATGTGCCACAGGATGGCATGGTCCATCACATCCCAATCATCATCTGACAAGAATAATCCAAGTAACATACTCATATGACGCCCACCGCGGAACTCCCTCAAGTGGATATCCCTCTACACACCATAAAACAACAACAAAACCCAACATTAGAACACATTCCAAGATCAAATACACTCACTTATTGCACTAGAAACCTGGTTTTCACCATTATACACCAAATGCACACATTCTGGAATAGGGCACCCAAGAGTAGGACACTAGCACCTAGATCTTAGCACTCCCGTCCCAGGGGTCACTAGCACCTGTATCGCTATTGTCCAGGTCTAAAATTTCGAGTAAATTAAAATCCTCAAATTTACAAAAATTCAATGCAAATGACCACTATACCATAGATTTTGTGAAAAATAGTGCACTTACAAACTTCGCAGTAGTACATAACGCTACAACATTCACTACCCTCTTAAACCGGCTAGGACGTGTTGCTCTCACTTACAACATTTCACTCACTTCATTCTCAATCCACCGATCATGTACATAGCAAATCAAGTGACTAAACACTTTTTCACTTCACTACTTATAGTTACTTTTTCATTACCTGCTTTCCTATAGTCATTATTTCATGCTTCTTACAACAACTAATACACACTACAATGTCTTTGGCATATCTTGAGTATTTATGCTCTGATTTGCACCCCATTTATGATGTACTTTTAGAATTACACATACCACCATATTAAAAAAATCCCCCACACATTACCTTTCTTCGATGTTATATTCCATTCAATTTATACATATTTTTTTTAATATTTACCACTTTCTCTCTTCTTTGTGCTTACTTTTGGCTTAGCATTTGTTCTTATCGTCACTTCCCATGTCGCTGAAAGGGGGGCATATCATTGGGGTTATCCTATAATTCCCCTTACATCACTATGTAATTCATCAACACTACCACTTCATCATTGTCAAACATTTACTAATTCACCGCACGATATTTCACCATTAATCCACCATAATGACCTAATCTGGGGGCAATAAATATACAATTTTTCTATGCAACATTTCATCACTTCCCCCCTAATGACCTAACTTGGGGGAAAAACTGATTACAAATATTTTATGCGATATTTTACCAACTTATATCGATTTCCCCTAATGAGCTAACCTGGGGGCAACTAGCATAAAAATATTTATGAGTAACTAAGAAAAATAGTCAATCAACATGTTTAAACCTTTTAACAATGAAAATCACACCACTCGGTTAATACAATTCAACACAATTGGTCTCCCAAATGAATTTACTTGGGAGATTACATTCATCACTTTTCCCAGATGACCTAGCTTGGGAAGTTATTCTACATTTTGAGCTTGCTTCCAAATGACCTAAGTTAGAAGTCATCATATATCTTTGCACTTTCTTCCTGATGAACTAACTTGTAAGCCATCATACATTTCACATTTTCTTCTAGATGACTTAACTTTGAACCTATCACATTGCAGCGACACCCGTGGAGTGGGAGCAAGAGTACCTTTCCTATTCAACTCCTATATGGGTCAAATGTTTGATCAAAATTGTATGGATCCAAAAACCAAAAAGTATTTTGATCTGAGTCTGTCCACAATATCTAGATCTTGAGGATGTAGTTAGAGATTAGAGGATAAAAAACTTTTCTCTCTACAATCTTCCTCTGGCTCAAGACAACCAAATCCTCTGGTTGTTTATTCATATATGTGTGTTTGGTTTAGGAACTAATCACTCCCTTCCCCATCTCATCATCCTACATGTTAAAAATCATCAAGCATAAGTCCTCAAAAGATATTAGTCCTCAAAAGAGAAACCAAGTTGAGCTAGACCATTATGTGAGTAAATGGTATCATCACAAGTAGGATCGAATGGAATATGTTCCCAATATGAATCACTCATAACAATGTGTGCAAGTAAATGGTAGGTGTGCTAGCATAGATGGTACATGTGAATGTGTAGGTGATAGAGTGACATCAATAGACTGGATAGGCCCCTAATAAAGAATCATAGATATAGTAGTAGTAGGTGGCATAAAATAGATTGCAACTATCACACAAATTTCACCTTCAAGTGGTTGAAAATGAGGTAGTTCATCCATTGGTTGAGGGTCATTTGTAGTATTAGTGAGTGGAATAGGAAGGGTAGTATTAGGATCTCGGTCACAATATTGGAATGCATCACGGTCACGAAATATAGTATATTAAATACCTTTAAGTATAAATTTTCCATAATGATGTATGATAGAAGAAATGGCCTGAATGGAATGGAGCCATGGTCTACCAAGTAAATAGTTATATGAGACTAGAAAATAAATTACAAAGAAAATGGTGTTGAGGGATTTTGGTCCTACAGTAATAGGAAGAAAAATGTGACCTACACCTGAACGGACTGAAACATCTTATTCACGGAGTGAGAGGGATGATGGACTAATATTCCGAGTGGAAAGACCTAAATTTTCAAGGAATGACATAGGCCATAGATTGAGTTTAGATTGATTATCAATTAAAGTGTGCTTAATACCCATATTGAGAATGTGAATCATAATATGCTAGGGTGGGTCATTATAAAAAGTGTTTAAATCAATGGGAAGATTAGATTTGAATGATAAGTGTTGATAAAATGTATCTATAAAATTTTTATACACTGAGGCAGGATGCATATCAGGACGAATTTTGTTAGCAGCTAAAAAATGTTGGACTTTATACCTTACATCAAGATGTGCAAGGAGATAATTAGTGAATGAGATACTCATGATGACTAGACTCTAGGATGATAAGTAATGAGTGAAGGTCCTATAAGCACTAAGATTGAGTACGGGTTTGGCAAAATGATTAACTAAAAATGTGGAATCTATTTTAAGTTAATCTAATAACAAGCAAAATAGTAGATAACAAATAAATGTATAAAGAAAATGATACAAGCAACTAAGTAAGCATAACTGTTAACCCTAATGAGAAAAGAGGGTTAGGAAGAGTTTACCTGATTTGACGAAGGTGCTGAAATGTGTCACAATGAATACCAGATAAACAAAATGTTAGAATGACCACACATAAGTTCTAGAAAACATAGATCTTGAATAGTAGGCTGGACTGGGGTACCTTGAGAGGGACAGGGGCGCCTGTGGGTGCCCTAGTTTGTGAAAAATATCTTTAACCTTCCTCCGAGGTATCGTTGAGTGATCGTCTTCCTTCTCTGCCTATCGTACTATCTTCATTGGATTGCTTAGTATGTCACTGGAAATTGGTGATGAAGTAGAGACTTGTAAAACCCTAATACAAGCATCAAAACCCTAAAAAATAAATGTGCATATGAAAGGGTCAAACTATCCTTGGTAGCCATAATGGAAAACTTACTAACTGAGCACTACACTACATCTTAGATCCGATGTAGTTTTTTGTGTGTGTGTGCAATCATGCCCTAGGTGCTTGTTATGAAAAAATCACAACACCCCTCATTTCTCACAAGCGAATGGTTGAGGTAGTCAATGTGATTTGTCAAACATGGAGTTACTCCAAAGTGTGGGACTTTAAATTGGGATAACTCTTTGGAGAAGGCTAGCTTCCTATCCTATCCTAAATCCAAAGACTCCAAACTGTAGAGAGTTGCACATATAACCCTAATCTAATATTTCCAAGGAGACAAAGATAGAGAAAATTCATGAAAATAAAACCTACTCTAAGGGAAGGTGATGTACCAAGAAGGATGTTGAACAACCTGCACAATAAACACAAAAATACCAAAACCCTGCAATGAAATTAATAACAATACACAATAACCTTGCATGCAATTAAATATCATAAAGATGCAATAGAACATAGAAGAGAGTGTGAAAAATCCATAGATCATATTTTTATTGCTCTCAAAGTTGATACAATACATCACATTTAGGGCCAAAGGCACATATTTTGCATTACAATGTCCAGTAGGGAGGTTTGAAATATCCACAAATCTCTTACAGACAAGAAAGAATGGAGGGGCATATATAAGGTGTCCAACATTTTGAAAAGATCCCCTCCTTACAATATAGAGGAAGAATGAGAGAAGGCAGAGAGAGGAATTCGAAATATTTCTTCAACCACCCAAAAATGTATTAAAATCACCTACAACAATGATGGGTGTCACTTTAAAACCCATACCTCCATGTACCTTTCCTTGTTGGGGAAGAAAGGAATCCCATACCTTCATCATTTTGGTAGGTGAGAAATCTGGAAACATCCTCTAAAATGTAGGACTGTATTTCCTCATTTTTCAATACTTATTCTTACTAAAATTAAGAAAAGCAGTCATTTTGTGTAGAGGACACTGAGAGATTTCCAAAAAGTCTTATTTTGTGCAAATCCAAACCCCCGGTCAAACGTTATGGCCATATCAAGATGAGGGTACCATACTGCAATAAATGTGAGTGGCTTGTTTTTTTTTCGGACTCCGACCATGCACCGCACCCTCTGATATCCAAAATTTAAGACTTTCGGGATTCGGAGTTTCGAGTATTTTGACTTTGGAGGTCACTATTACTGTTCATTTCCTTGAATTCGTGAAACCTCTGAAATGCTAAAACCCCGAAGTCTAAATTCATAATTTGGGTTTTGGGCTTCAAGTTATGATTTGCATGCACTGGGGCTTCAATGTTCCAAAATTAAGAAACCCTGAAGTCTGAAATTTGGATTTTAGGTTTCAAATATTTATGTTTTTGGGGTTTTCAAGTTTCAGGGGTTTGAGTTTCGATGTTATTTTATCCATCCAGTCGTCACATATCTCCAAAACTCCAAAACTGTGAAGTTTGAATTTCAAACTTTGGGTTTCAGGATTTTCCCCTCCCCGTGTAGCACTGTTCATCACTCTAAGCTAGTGAAACCTCCGAAACTCTAAAACCCCAAACTCTAAATTTTGAAGTTTGGGTTTCGGACTTCTTGCTCCTTTTTTCCCACTTCCTTCTACCGAGTCCCCAAATTTCACCTTATCCTACCTCCGAATGACCCCACCTTTGAAGTCCAAATTTCATACTCTGGAGCTTATTCATTTCCCAAACTCCTCTGCAATGTGCTTGAATTACTTCACTGACTTTCTCATCTCGATCCCGAAATGTGATCTCCCATGGCTAAGTTGATCCTTTTATTTCTCCATGTGAGGTCATGTTCGTCCAATTTCTCCTAAGGGGAAAAATTGGGTAACAACTTACGCCAAAATGTGTATGACGTTAGAAAAATCTTGGCATTTTGGGCACTTATTAATGTATTCAACAACATGTTGTTAGAGGTTGGAACAAATTTAACCCATCTTATGGACATTTTGGGAAGGTACATGACCACCAAAATATCCATTATAAACCACATCATGGTAATGGAATAAAACACACTTTGATTCTTCTTCATGTACGCATCAAAGGAGCATTCTATCAAAGTCTCTCCTATATAAAATTGCATCTAAGATGATATACTTAGAAGATAGGATGTGAAGTCACCACCTCTAATGGGATTTGGAACATTAAGGTAGATACACTCCATGATATAGTTAATAATGTTGGTATACCAGGGTGAAGAGGGAGTAATGGTATTTTACAAAACATACTAATTCCTCAAGGAAATCAATATCCAGAAGATATCCCACTTCAATTTGCTAACCAATCAGAAAATATTTATCCTTTGAATAAATTTTGATTGACATATGTCTACCCAAACTTTCTGAGGAGAATGATTAATCACCCATCATTCTTAGTGAGATCTGGCTAGGTTACAAATGTACTAAAGCCTTGCGACTTCACAATTACATTTGTTTCTTGTTTTAACACGCAATATCATAGAGATATTATCACATATACTATAGCAAGGAAATATTTTTCATTTTGAGAGTACTAAGTTTCATAGTCCAAGAAAAAACTCCTATAAAATACACAACTTTCTCTCTCCCATAATTATCTTCCTCAGTGAGCATGAAGGCCAAGGACACATCAATTGTGCATATGTAAAATATTAACAACCTATCAAAATTCCATGCCAGTAGGGGGGAGATGATAAAGCATTTAACACCCTCAAAATATTCTTGAAAATAATGGGTCCACGTGAGACTGGTATTCTTCTTCAATATGTTGTCAATAAGATGAACTACGTATGTAAGATCAGGTTAAAACCTACGTATGACACCTAACTTCCATAATAATGATCTTATTCGATACTAATTGGTTGGTGGGATTATATCAAGGATTGAATGGTCCTTTACATGAAATTTATCATTGGCGTATGATATTTCCACTCATGACCCCAATCACACTCTTATCTAGGTTCAATGTGATATTGAATTCAATGATACATGTAATTATAATGTTTATCAAACCCAGGTGGTCTTCCCTTTTTTAGCCTAGACTATCAAGTTATCATCATATGTCTCAATAATATTGTGAATGAGTTCGTGGAAGATATGTGTCAAATCTCATTGGTATGTTTCCCCAACAGTTTTTAGGCCAAAGGGCATAACGATGTAGCACAAAGTCTCTTACAGGGTAATAAATGAGGTCTTAATTTGAACTGATTTAGAGAGATGAATTTGGTTATAGCCCTAAAATTCATCCATGAATAAAAGAATATTAAATAATACGACATCAATGAATGGAAAAGGAAAATCATCTTTAAATAAAATCCTTATTGGTGTCATTCTTGAGAACATCAATGATGTCAGACAACTAGTTTGTGTTGTCAACAACCCTAATTAAAAATTACTTTGAGAAGTTTTATAAAAAAAATTGAGCACAATGGTTAGCTTGGGTTTCATTGGTTTCAATTTTTATTTTTCAAACTTAACATTAGGTTGTTTTACCATATTTTTAATGAAAACATTCATTTGGACATGGTTCATGTCTAAATACGAGAAGGAAAATGTCTTGGATAGCTCAAGAAGGAGCTTCTTGTGATCCTCTGAATCATGTGTGGAGAGAAAGTACCCCCAGATTAAAGATTCTAAGATTTTCTTTTATCCCAATGTCTATATCAATGGTATCCTCAATGAGAAAGACATTCCCCTCTTTGTATTCGCACAGGGATGGAAGAAGGTTTAAATTATTATCCTTAGCTTCAAATACTTCAAGATATTTTATGGAAAAGTCATAGAATTGCACTCTAATGGGTGATGAATGATGGATGGTCATCGAAAAACACTTTTTTTATGGGAAGGAGGAATATGTGCATATGCTTCTAGGAAAAATATTGTAATAAGTTATTGATGTAATGGATATCCCAAGCAATTGATTAAAAAGGATTAATTTATTTATGAAATGGTGTAAACCATTATTATGGTTCATAACTACCAAGAGAGTCTTACAAAAGGCATGTGAACTATTCTAAGAGGAAATAATAGAATTTGAATTGTCCTTGTGATTCTAAGAAGAAGAATATTCAGTTTGTGGAAATAAATTCCAAGGCTAACTAGTTATAGGAAATCAGTTGAAAGAGAGGGGCACCAGTGGTGTCCTAACCAGGGGTATAGAGTACAACCTTGGATGGTCTTGGCCAAGGCAAGGTGAACATAAATGGGGTGTATAACAAAGTCCTATCATAGTGTGGCCATATTATGGTGTTTGTTGCTTGTGTCTATGGTTTGGAATTTTGTACTAAAATTCCTGCTTACCATCTCAGATAAGTTCTCTCTCTATAAAATTATCTCTAAACACATGCAAAATTTATGTAAACATTTGTATAAAGTTAATAGAAAGAAATTAATTCTTCTGTTTTACTCTGTTAAATGAACAAATTAATATAATATGTATATTTTCCATGTATGTCTTGAAAAATATGTGCTTGTGTTAAATAGAAAACAATGAATTATAGTAATAAGTTGATGAGATACGTAATTGTGGTTATCTATGTCTATTTTTAAAGAAGGTTTGTTTAAATTAATATAACAAAGACTGTATATGTGAAATTAATTCTATTTAGAGTATAGCCCTGCAATTTAATGGTGTTTTTGAATTATCTATTTTTTGTCTTTCTTGGTCACGTCTGTTGTATTTCCTGTATTTTATTATGTGGACCTGAAAGTTTCCCTTGGATACAATTAATCTTATTTTTCTAAGTCCGCCATAACACCAAAGCAATATATAATATTACAAATCTTTAGCCAATCTGAGCAATCCATGTGTTATTATCTTGTCAGACTTACTGACTATTGTGAAGATTCTAGCCAAGGAGAAAGTGCCATATAACTTCACAATTTCATACCCTTATCAGTCATTTTTGAACATTGTGAAGTATGAACTAATGATAGCATTCCACTTTATTCATGCATTTAGACTTTAGCTAATTTTTCTTCTATCAAATGTGAAACCCAAACCAATAGAAATGCACCAAGTTTTGTCACATTTCACATTGTTAATATGTGCTAGCCTTGACAGTTGTTAACCAATAAGATTAAGCCACCTATTTCGTGGTGTCAATCTTTGGTTAGGATTATTAGAATGTGAATCAATACAGCTTGTTCGCGTTATTTCACATATTATTGTCATTTTTCAGAACCATGTCAGTATGCAAAAAGTGATCCATTTAGATAACTCCACGTTTATATAGATATTTTAAAGGAATTTTCATGTTATTAAATAATATTTTCTTTGTTATCATGCACTGTGAAGTGCAAACTACTAATAAATCGCCACGTACATATTAGTTCACAGTGTCAAACTTTGGATATCTTTACTAATGAATTGTTGACACCTGCCTTTGTCCTTGTCTTCGCCAACTATTCAGAATAAAAGTTATTTAGTTTTAAGTTAATTTCAAAAGCGTGGAGTCCGTAAAGAGGAATTTTTAAGAAAATGCATGGAATAATTCCACATTTCCATGAGTTAATCTTGTCTAAATCTTAATTAATCAAGTTTAGCTATAGCCACATATGTTTGAATTCTTTTAATTTTATGTTAAATATAGTTATTATTTGATCTAGCTTCTCAGTTTAAACGGTATTATCATACAGAAAAACATATCATACTTCCGCAATCAAAAATTTTGTCAAATTACTATATATTTTTGTCGAGGGAAAATTTTCATTTCATTTGCTATCAAATCTAATTATTCTCATTAAAAGACATTCTTCTTTGAATTGATGAAAGGAAAATAATATGTTGTGAAGTAAAATATTTTGGTGATTTTCTCACAAAGATAAAATTGTGCATATACATAGAATGGTAGACAAATCAAATTTGAATGGAATGGATTCACAAGACAACATGGATTATAGTGAATTGGAGCACCAAAACCAATAATTGGGCAGGAAAGTAACTTATCTATTTGAGCAATTAGAAACATTGAAAAAGTCAATTTGCAGAAGCTATGATTGATAAAACTGATAACTCTAATAAATTAGATAAAATTAATAAATTTGGAAAGAAAATAAGAAAGAGAAAATAATCTTCTTCAGATAATGATTCTTTTCATAAGAAAGCAAATGAATCCTCTTATTCTTTTAGTTCTTCTTATTCTTTTAATAATAAGTAAGAAAGTTCAAGCAATAATTCTAAAGACATACAAAACTTTGCTAGAAAAATGAAATTTCATGAATATGTTGGGGAAGTAAGAACAAGGGAACAAGATGAAACTTGGTTTTATAGTTTAGAGAGATATTTTGAACTGCAGAAAACTAATAAGCTAAGTAGGACACAAATAGCCTCTTATCAATTGAAAAATGTTGCCCTTAATTGATGGGAAGACACGTTAAGATATGAAAAACTTAAGTCTCATAAGGTCTCATGGAGTAAATTTAAATTTTTGTTTAAGAAGAAGTATCTGTCTGAACTTTTCTTGTAATAAAGGAAAAATGAATTCTTTGATCTAAAACAATGTTTTAAAATTTTGAATTAATATAAACAAGCCTTTGAGAACTTAAATAGACTTGTGCATTTTATTTCTGGGACAGACAGAGTTGTTAGATTTATAAATGGTCTAAGAGAAGAATATACGGCTAGTGTTTGGTGTGGAAAACCTACTTCAATAGATGAGGTTGCTCAAATTGATCTTATTCCCAAAGTTGAACCAATATCAAAATCACCTTATAAACAATTTATACATGTTTTAGTTGAGCTTAAGATATAATTGACTGAATTATTAAAATAGGGAAAATTAGGCCTATTATTTCTCCATGGGGTTCTCTAGTGTTGTTTTTTAAAACTAAACAGATGGTACTATGAGACTATGTATTGATTATAGACAATTAAATAAACTAACTATTGAGAAAAAATACCATTTTCCTATAATTGATTATTTGCTAGATCAATTTAATGGTGTTAAATGTTTTTCTATTATTAATTTATGTTCTCGATATCATCATATTAGAATAAAGGATGTTGATATTGCAAGGACTACTTTTAGGACTACATATGGTCATTATGAATTTGTTTGATATACCTTTCGGATTAACCAATGCTCCAGCCACCTTCATGGCCTTGATGCATAATGTTTAGATAAGACCTTTTATAGATGTATTTGTGATTATATTTCTAGATGATGTTTTGATCTATTCCAAAAATGAAGAAGAACATGAGAAGCATGTTAGATTAGTCTTGTAAATATCTATGATTTAATCAAATTAAAAATAAAACATTGCACAATAAAATAATAAAACCAGAGATATTGTAATTCATTCGAGAGAAATTCCCAATGGAGAGATTACATATAAATAGCTCAATGAACTTCTATAAGTAAGGAGTCAAGGCTAATCTCTAAGTCCTCTCAATATCCCAAATATCTCTCAACTATTAAAAACCTATTACTACCAAATAACCCAAACCACTCCTAAGTGTTCACACTATGAACAATATTTCTGTAACAATTAGTACTTAAAATTTTAAGAAAACATTGGTTATATTGTAATTTAAATAAACGTGAATTCTTTAAAATTGAAGTCTCCTATCTAGGTCATATTATCTTTGAAAAAGGAACCTTGCACCAGATCCTTCTAAAGTAAAAGTGGTACAAGATTGAGATACACCTAAAGATGTACAAAAAATTTAGAAGTTCACTTGGTTTATCTGAGTTTTTATAGAATATTTATTAAGAACTATTCTAAAATAGCCACTCCTCTCACAGACTTAAGAACAAAAAGTAACTCATATCATTGGTCTCAGGAATGTAAAGTTTATTTTAATAAGTTGAAAGAACTCTTAATCAGTGCACCTATGTTATGTATTCCCAATTTTTCTAAACCTTTTATTGTTGTTACTGATGTTTTTGGTTCTTGTATTGGTTGTGTACTAATGCAAGATAGTAGAGTTGTATATTCTGGATATAGAAAATGATTTCCTATTGAATAAATTATCCTTCTCGTGATTTAGAATTGTTAGGGATAATTCATGCTTTGAAAATTTGGTGGCATTATTTATTAGGTTGTAAGTTTTTCTTGAAAACTGATCATAGAGGTTTGCAGTATATTTTTACTCGGCCCTTGTTAAATATAAGACAAAGAAGAGGGGAAGAATAACTAATTCAATATGATTTTGAAATACAATATGTCCCTAGTAATGTTGGGTAGAATAACTAATTCAATATGATTTTGAAATACAATATGGTTCTTGTATTGGTTGTGTATCAATGCAAGATAGTAGAGTTGTATTTTTTTGGATATAGAAAATTGTTTCCTGTTGAAATAAATTATCCTGCTCATGATTTAGATGTTAGGTATAATTCATGCTTTGAAAATTTGGTGACATTATTTATTAGGTTGTAAGTTTTTCTTGAAAATTAATCATAGAGGTTTGTAGTATATTTTTACTCGGCCCTTGTTAAATATGATACAAAAAAATGGGTAGAATAACTAATTCAATAAGATTTTGAAATGTAATATGTCTCTAGGTAAAGAAATTTTGGTTGCATCTGCTTTAAGTAGAAAAAGAATGTTTGCAAATGCTTTCTCTTTAGAAAGAATTCAATTTTATCAAGAAATAAAAGATGCATTGTTATTAATGATAATTAGTTTGCCAAATTATATTCTGGTTTGAAAAATGGATCAAATGTGCATTTAAAAGATAGGCTTATTTCCTATTTTTTTAGTGTGAATGGATTGTTATACTATAAAGGTGGATTGTGTATTCCTAATCTCCCTAGTTTAAGACAACAAATTTTTAGAGATTCTCATGAAATTCCCATAGTTGTACATCTTGGATTTCAAAAGATTTACTTGTCAGTTAAAAATAAATATTTTTGTCCAAGGATGAAACAAGACATTAGGAAATATGTGCAACAATGTATGACTTGTCAAAAGGTTAAAACTAGACAATGTAGTAAACTCGCTCAATTGCAACTTTTGTCTATTCCTGGTTACAAATGGGAGTCAGTTAGTATGGATTTTATTACATATTTACCTAAGAACAAGAATGGTCATGATTTTATTCTTGTTTTGGTTGATAGATAGATAAAAATGGCTCATTTTCTACCAACCATAATCAAATCTCTGCTTCTAATATAGCTTTTTTTTTTCTAAAGAAATCTTTCATTTACAAGGTCTTCCTAAAGATTTATTAATTGATAGAGATCCTATATGTACTTCTTCTTTCTAGATATCCTTGTTTGATGAATTGGGTGCTAGTTTGAGCTTTAGTATTGCTTATCATCTTGATTCTAATGGGAAAACTAAAAGAATAAATAGAATCTTAGAAGATATGTTTATAATGTATACAAGTGAAAAACCTGGAAATTTGGAATAATATTTGCATTTGATTGAGTTTTCTTATAATCAAGGTTATCATACTACAAGAAAAATGACACCTTTTGAAGTTTTTTATGGTAGGAATTGTAATTTAAAAGAAATGGAAGTAATCATAAATAAAGCAAAACAAAACATAAAAGTTTCCCAAGATAGGTATAAACATTGGGCTGATTTAAAAAATTTTGTTAGAGAATTTGAAATAGGTGATCAATTATTTCTTAGAGTTTAACCTAAGAAGATTTCTTTGAAATTAGGAAAATATGTTAAGTTATCTCCTCAAAACTATGGACCTTTTGAAATCTAGAAAGAATAGGAAATATTTCTTATGACTTGCTTTACCTCCTAAATTGTCTAGAATTCATAATGTGTTTGATGTAATCTTGTTAAAGAAATATGTGTATGATGATAATCATGTTATTGATTGGAAAAATATATTTATTGAGCCTACATGTGAATTCAAAATTGAACCTAAAGTGATTTTAGAAAGAAGGACTAAGAATATTAGAAATAGAGAAATTAAAGAGGTTAAAGTAAAATGGACTTTTTGTGATATTGAAAGTGCTACATGGGAAAGAGAAGATTTCCTAAAAGAGAAATATTCTGAAATGTTTAACTAATGACTTTTGTTTTACTTTGTGATCTTCATAATAGACTTGGCACTACTAAGGACAGTAGTTGATTCAAGGGGGAAGAAATGTTATGCAACTAAATCCCCTAAGCTTTTAAAGAATTAAATACTTGTGGATTGTTAAAAATCAAGTTTGATTTAAGAAAAAATATTATAATAAGCTATTAATGTAATGAATATCCCGAGAAATTAATTAAAAATTATTAGTTTATTTATGAAAGGGTGTGAAACCATTGTGATGGTTCATAACTACCAAGAGAGTCTTATAAAATGCATGTGCATTATTTTGAGAGGAAATAATAGAATTTGAATTGTTCTTGTGATTTTAAGATGAAGAAATATACAAATTAAGTCTGTGGAAGAAAATTCCAATGATGACTAGGTACATGCAGGTGGTGGGTGAGAGAGAGGGGCACCAGCAGTGTCCTAACCATGGGTAAATATTACAACCTTGGATGGTGTTGGCTTGGGCAAGGTGAACATACAAGGGGTGTATAACATATTCCTCTCATAGTGTGGCCATAGTCTGGTGTTTGTTGCATATCTTTGTGGATTGGAATTTTGTAATAGAATTCCTTCTTACCGTCTTAGATAAGTTCTCTCGCTGTAAAATCTCTATAAAAACCTACAAAATTTATGTAAACATTTGTATAAATCTAATAGAAATAATTTTATTCTTCTACTTTACTCTATTAAATGAACAAATGAATAAATGTTGTATATTTTCCATGTATATCTTGAAAAATATGTGCTTTTGTTAAACAAAAAAAATGAATTATGGTAATAAGATATTGATATACATAATTATAGATATGTATGTCTATTTTTAAACAAAATGTGTTCAAATTAATATAACAAAGACTGTATATGTGAAATTAATCCTATTTAGAGTACATCCCTATAATTTAATGGTGTTTTCAGGCTAAATTATCTATTTTTTGTCTTTCCTAGTCATTTTTGTTGTATTTCATGTATTTTATGATGTGGACCCAAAATTTTCCCTTGGATATGATAAATCTCATGTTTCTAGGTCCGCCTCGACACTAAAGCAATATATAATATTGCAAAGCTTTAGCCAATCCAAGAAATCCATGTGTTATTGTCTTGTCAGACTTACAAACTATTGTGAAGATTCTAGCCAATGAGAAATCACCATATAACTTCACAATGTTAGACCCTTTTCATTCCTTTGTGAGCATTGTGAAGTATGAACCAATGATAGCATTCCACGTTCTTCATGGATTCATACATTAGTTAACTTGTTTTCTGTCAAATGTGAAACCCAAAATAATAGAATTATCATAGTCTTCTCACATTTCATGTTGTCATTCTATGTTATCCTTGACAACTGTTAACCAATAATATTAAACCACCAATTTTACGGTGTCAGTATTTGTTCAAGTTTTTTAGCATGCGAATCAATATAACTTGTCCATGTTCTTTTTCATATTATTGTATTTTGTTAGAACTATGTCAGTATGTGAAAAGTGATACATTTAGATAACTCCACATTTGTATGGATATATTTAAGGAAATATCGTGTTATTAAATAATCTTTTCTTTGTTATCTTGCACTACGAAGAGAAAACTAATAGCAAAGCAACACGTACATACTAGTTTTGCAATGTCAAACTTTAGATATCCTTTTCCATTGAAATATAGCCATATGTCTTTGTCCTTGTCTTCATCGTAGTCGCGTATTGATAAATTTATCTTAGGTTATTAATCAAATATAGGTATTTTTAGACTTAGTTTTTCATAATTAAATAACATTAATAATGTAAAAACGTATCAGTCTTCCGCAATTAGATATTTTGTCAAGAATTATCGATTCTTTTTCGAATGAAAAAGTTGCATTTTAAGTTTGATATTGTATATTGCATGAATCTATTTTTCCTCTTTGATTTCTTTATGAAAAAGAATATGAGTTTTTATGAACAATAGAAAATACACCTCAAGTAATACACGAAAAGGAAAATAACATGTGAATGTAGTATCAATGGAATTAGAAAGTTAGTTTGACCTCTAAGAATGGATTTTATAGGCTTGTAATCAAATTCCTTAAACAAAACCTATCCAAATTTAATGTATAATTGTAGGTGTTTTCCCTTGGTATAGTAAGCACTAGCTACTTGGTTGGTAATGAGTTATGAGCCATTAAGGATGTATATTTTCCCAATACCCAACCTTCGAGATAGGAGTAAACCCATCAAAAATGCTTTTTATTCGGGTCTATTGTTAGTGCACTCGTATGTGAATAAAATAAAAGGCACAATTCTCCCTTCTAGGGAAATTAGGACTACACCCACTCCCACACCAAGGTAACACTTCACCTTGTTGTAGTAAATTATCCATAGTTCATCCTTGGGGAAAAGGGTCATAATGAATGCCAAATGGCATTACTTTGTTGTCATAGATACTAACCGTAACAATATTGACGACCGTGTTTATGGAAGATTGGTTTTGACCACCTTCATGTAGGAAAAAGTGGTACATGGTGACCCCTTTGGGTTAAAGGGAAGGCTGAGAGGATTTTCCTTCTTGAGGATGTTTGTAATTTGCATAATTTTCTTCAAGGATATAATATCAACCCTATGCTAGAGTTTCTCATCTAATGGAAAGTACCCTTTCCTTATTCAACATCATCCTTAATGGATGGCTCCTACAAGGAAGTTTCTATGGCATGGGAGAAGGAATCATGTACTAGATAAAAAATGTTGAAAAGTTCTTTCCCTTGTCAATGGCAGTAGGTTTGTGTACGTAGTTTATAAGTATCTCATGGTACACATGGGTTACGGGTTGTTTTTTTAAGGTTTTCCTAGAGAATTTTAAAGAGAATTGGATATATTTAGATGAAAAATACCCTCCCTAGATGTAAGAATCATATTTTCTTAAAATAAAAACTAAGGAATGACCTTAATCTAATATATCTAAGGTTGCCTTAAGAACATTTTTTTTTTCCTTATCAATTATGTAAAATTCTATGAGGATTATCTTGGAACCCGGAGTGATTGGGAGGATGATCATTCATATATATGTATCTCTTAGACTATCATGTCTCCGCAAGATGTTTCTAGTTGAAAATAAATTAGTCTAACTATACCCAAGATTTTGTAGAAAGGAAATGGGACTATGTTAACAATGGAACCATACTAAACCATGACTCTTTTACTAAGGTTATTATGCACCCATAGTTGAAGGTGGATATTTGGAACACCATTCCTATAAACTTCTATGTTTGCAGGTATTTATGTTGGGTCAAAGAAAAACCCATCATCTGTCATGGTCACTCCTGATAAATTCCCTACCCCCAATGATTCTAATAGCTTAAGTTGGGATAAATTGGAAAATTTCTTAATCAGATTTGTAACCAATCATATTTACCTATAGTTTATGGAGAATTATGAGTTTTGATCTCTAATGTGTCTAAGAGCGGAGCGTTAGGTTTTTCGGTAACCATATTGTCTTCTACATCCCCCTCTAACTCAACGACACTAATCATGCTATTCTAGCCAAATTATAATCGTGACTATCATGAGTGTCAACTATTTGGCTATGTGCTTTGGGTAGCACATAGATTTGAGAATGGATTTTGGTATATATGTAAATTAGTGTTCTGCGGTATTATGGGACCATTCTCGTTACATGTTTTTCATTAAAGCTTATGTTTCCTAAGAATTATTTGTTGAAGAGTTTCTTTTTATTTTCAAATAAATGTTGCATAAACTTTTTATGTTTCTTACATGTGTGAGTTTCATGACCATAGACCCTACTACCTACATAAGGGGAAAAAAATATCAGGATCGTACTTGTGTTTCTGACAGCCACATTTATGTTGGTTAGAACCTTGTAGGAAGTTGTTTTGATAATTTTTTGGATATTCGTGGTAATCATTAGGGTATTTACCATCATGTCATTGAAAACTTTGGTTTGGTTTCTAATTTTACTCTTGCGGCTGTTTAAAATCAACAACATTAATGGTGGATGTGTTGTTCTTTCTAGAAATTATTGAGAAAATATATATTTTTTAATGTTTGTGTTATCGTTAGGTTTTCTCAAAACATTATTGGAAATGTTTGTTGAGGTCCAAGCAATTAATCAAATATTACAAAATTATTTAAATATTACGAATTAAATAATAATAAAAACACATAAAAATAGACATTACATACTGAACACAGATTTAATGTGGAAAACCTAATATGAGGTAAAAACCATAGTCAAAGTATATAGTTCCATTAACTGAGAAACATTAACATTTTATAGTCCTATAATACCTTTCTTCGCCACTTTTCTCCCCTTTAACATTTTAAAATTCAACTTGAATTCACTGAGCCTAAAGACACCTTTATAATTGGTTGTTATCAGTGTGTCTTCTCTTGAAGAGCCCCAATTCTTTCATAAATTGATTTTGTAAACCAAGGAAATTACATAAATATAGAAAAATAACACACACAAAAAAATCCCTTGATAAGTTCCAAATCCACCTCAAATTGGATCTTATTGTAGAAGCATGGTTGAGTATTGTTCATGTTGGATCCGATTGATTTGAATACTTTTTTAGATTTTTGGATGCTCCAAGAAGTATTCCAAATGGAATATTGATCAAGCTACGAGCATGAAGATTATTGATTTAACTTGACTGGATATTGGCAAAATAACATTATGATTGATTGATTCACCAATCAATTAGACATAATAATAGTATGAACTCTCAAGCGTGTTGGTAGATGATTTGTGAAGGAAATACCATTGATTTATAGTTGAGGAAGGAGAATCCTCAAGGCCAAGATTAGATTAGACTGATATGAAGATAACTAAACATGACTAATTTGTTTAGTTCAGTTTTCAAATTGATTGAGGACTTGAAATGTTTTTCTAAGCTTGCATGGATAACCTATTGTTGAGTTGGAAAAGGTTTCACATTCTTTTGACTATTTAAACTTGGAATTAAATATTAATTCCATGACCTTTATTTTATTCACCCAAAAAAGTGACATGAGTGATTTGCTTTTAGAAGGATGTGATTTAATTTTGCATTGTCATGACTAAAGAGATATCTTTAGTTAACTTAAATGCATGATTTGATTTAATTTAAACATATCCTCTATTAACTTTAGTCATGAATTTTAGTCAACTTGAGTTGAGGAGGTGGATAAAAAATGAGGATATTTAATTTATTTAACTATGGAAGTGGATATGTGAGGATTTATTTAATTAATTTGATATAAAATTATATAATAAAGTTAGCTAAGGGGGTGATAGGAAGCAAAAAAATTAATTAAATTAAATCTAGAGAAGGAAAATGATTGAAAATTGGATCTAGAAATACCCAATTCTATGAATTCTCTTTATTGAGACTTGTAAAACATATCCTCAGCATGTTCATTATTCTAGGAAAATGGTTAAGTCAAGTTGACGATGATATGAACACCTTCAAATGATAAAATAGACTATTTCTTGTTTTGTTTTATGTATTAACTGTATGAATGGTGCAGAATTTCCATGGGACTGACGCGACTTTGTTGAGTAAAGGTTGTGTAACTATAGTGTGGTTTTTCCCCAATAGTGTCAAAATGAGGAATCTCAATAGTTACAAATGTTTGGGCTTCTTAAAATGGGTTGTTTCTCCTTCCTTCCATTATTGCATAGATAAACTATAACTATTAGTGCATTTATTCATTCTAAGCAAGTGATTTGAGTGAATTCAAGTGTGAGTAAAAGAGGAAGTTGGAATTGTTCTTGTTTTTTTCATAAAGAGTTGATCTATTTCTTGTTGGGGATTGTAAGCGAGTAATGCAAGTAGAAAAATCTTGAATCCTTCTTGAAAGTCATAGTTTGATGGTAAACTTGTATTGTATTGGATATTTAATAGTGAAGGGAAGAAAATCGTAAGCAAGTAATGCAAGTAAAAAAATCTTGAATCCTTCTTGAAAGTCATAGTTTGATGGTAAACTTGTATTGTATTGGATATTTAATAGTGAAGGGAAGAAATAACTTACTGAGTTGGATATTTTCCCACATTGGGTTTCTTCAGGATAAAATTGTTGTCTCTTTGTCTTGCATCTTTCATTTCTAGTATTGTGTGAACAACTCTTGCATAATAAATTATATATTAAGAGCTTTATCAAATTGTTCATTCATTATCACAAAATAGGATCTGTTTATTTCTTAAAAGAGGTAATTTACGGATCATATTGGTATCAGAGAAGTTAAGATCAATTTTTTTTGTGACTTAACTTGCATTGACATTTTTAGTTAGATGGTCCCCACCCAAAAGGGAAGTGAAATCGATGAAGGTATCCTCATTCCTTTTTAAGAAAAGATTTCCACTAAGAAGTGGAAGAAAGGAATCCAAAACATGGCTCATGGTGAAGATACATGTGAGACTGAAGAAGAATGTTTCTACAAGTTAGAGGCGGATGTGGAAAGTCTATCCAAATATGTGGGAAGTAGTTCCTTTTCTATGGGAAAGTTGGATTCCATCATGGGATTGCTCATCGAGAAGCTTGGTATTCCAAAATAGGCTCTAGGAGACCATAAAGAAGACCCTCATGAGTATGAGAAAGAGCAACCCCATGCCAACCTTACTTCCCCTCCATTCAAATCAGAGGTGAAGATAGAGATTCAACCTTATGATGGGAACATCAATGATGAGAAGATAGACCATTGGCTAACTGAACTTGAGGTATATTTATTTTGCATCAAATCAATGAGAGTTAGCAGATTTTGTTTGCAAGGATAAAATTAACCAAGCATGCTTTAACTTGGTTTGAAAGTTATGTTTATTCTTTGGTTGTTAAGAAGCTTCCTCATATTAATAAGTGGGATGAATTTAAAAGGCTAATCAATAATAAATTTTATCATATTTGTTATGAGGAATATAGGTCCATGTATTGGAAATATCTCAAGTAGAAGCAAGTCCAAAATGTGTAAAAATGCACCAATGAGTTCTGGAAGAAATATTTCCAAATGGTAAAAATATGTAGCAAATCGAGACATGTTGATGAATCACATCAATGGACTCCATATCCACTTAAGGATACCATTCCTCTTGTAAAATCAGGTGAATGTAGATGAGACTTGTTTTTAATCCCATTATTTATAGATGGACAAGAGGAAGAATTTATCTACCTCTCAACGCGATTTAAACAAACAAGGTAACAACAAGAAAAAGGGGAAAAGAAAAGTGAAAGGTAAGAATAAATTTAATTCCATTTGTAAGAAGGATATTAAAGTTCATTGTGGTCCTTGTAATTTTGACACTCATTCTGAGGAAAATTGTTGGAAGCTCTACCTTGAACTACATCCCTTCAAAAATAAGAAGAATAAAAATAAGGGTGTGGCTACCCTCCAAGGGGAGGAGATATTTTTCAGTGAAGAGGTGGATGAGACAATTTGTTATACCTCCATACATGGATAGGTATGTTTGGTTATTAATCATGATGTTCAAGAAAATGAGCTTACTAAGCTTTTTCGCATAAAAATTCGAGCAAAGAAAACTAAAGTGGATGCTCTTTTTTATACGTTTTCTCAAGATAATTTGATAAGTAATGAGTTAGTTAATAAGATGTATTTAGAGAATTACAATCCTCCAAATCTGTATTCATTGATTTGGGTGAAGAAACGCGTAGCCATCAAGGTTACCAAGAAATGTAAAATTACGTTTGGTCCTAATAAAAATTTCATTGATGAAACTACTTTGGATATTGTTCCGCTTGATGTGTGTGGTGTAATGTTTGACAACCCAAACTTTTAAAGTAAGGAAGCCATATTCATGAGAAGAGTCAATTGATACCCCTTGGTGAAGGATGGTAAGAGTTACATCATTTTAGCCTTTGTAGGAGACTAAAAGATCTCTTTTTTAAGTGCCTCTGAAGCTAAGAAGTTATTTAATGGTAGTGGGAAATTTGCATTACTTATTTTAAAAGATATACAAGACAAGAAATTTTTTGCATCTAAGACCAATTTTATAATGTTTACTAATAAAGAGAAGAAACAAATTCAATAGTTTAAGGAAGTTTCCCAAAATCCTACGGGGTTGCCCCCAGTTAGGCCAATTGAGCATGAGATATAGTTGTTTCCCTATAGTCCACTTCCAAAGTTGGGATTGTATGGGAATTAGTTTAAGGATGACAATGAGGTAAAACAATAGTCACATTTTTTATTAATCCAAGTATGACTAACTAATTTTTCTATATGTTCTCTAGGCCTCCTTTACTTTCAACTACGGGCACTTTGACACTTCTTGATCCTTTCGTATATGAAGCATATCAGGAAGGTTATGAGAAAGATCCAAATTTTGGTGAAATATTTCGGTAGAAACCTATAAGTAAGGGCTTTGCACTTACAGGATAATACTACTTCCAGAACCGGATGCCCTACAAGAATGAGAAACTTTTCCTACCTAAGGGGACAAGATTTCAATTGATGAGGGAAGCACATACTTTGTTGAGTGTGAAGCTTAATTTCTTCACAAGAAGCTTGCTTTTACATGTTTCTTGTTTTTACAGTGACAGGCATTGGTCAAGAGGTAACCAACATTGGTTAAGAAGTGACCAACATCGGTCTGGCAGTGACCGACATCAGTCACCTGTGCGACAATGCCTTATTGTTTGGTTGAGAATATGAATAAATATTTTGTTTTAAAGATGATATCTTGATTGTAAAATCATAGTTAGTTTCCCAATATATATATATATATATATATATATATGTGCATGTATGCATTTTATGAAGGCATGAGAGAAGAAAATAACAATTGTTTTGCATGTTAGTTTTCTTTGTTAGCAAGAAAGAGTAGCTGGGTGAGGGAAAAGCTTTGAACACACTATGAGGTGTTGGAAGACAACAAATCTTCTTTGTATTTCCTTTGTAAAGCATTGAATAATAATATTGGTCATTTCTTAGTGGACGTAACCCACATTAGGTGAACCATGTTAAATATGGTGTTATCTTTCTCTTGTTTTATTATATCTTCTGGTTATTTCTGCATTCATTTCTTATATGCTTTATCTGATTATAGATCTGTGCAACATTGTTATATGGTTTAACCTCAACATATCAAAGGATTTTTTGGAGGTTTTGTGTGTTGATAGGATTTAATCACAGAGGGTTTTCATATTGAGTGGGAGTAGAGCAATGGCAGAAGATAGTAAATACCAAGTAGAGAAATTTGATGGTCGTAATTATAAACTATGGAATATGTAGGTGGAAGAATATTTGTATCAAAAGGATCTATACTTACCATTAGATGAGTATGCACAACCAAACACGATGACTAATGAAGAATGGAAGGTTCTTAATAAAAAGGATTTAGGATCTACAAGATTGAGCCTGACAGCATCGGTGGCCTCGAATATTATAGATGCAAAAACTGTAGTACAGTTGATGAAATCTTTAGAAAATTTGTATGAAACTCCTAGTGCTTCAAACAAAGTTTATTTAATGAAAAAAAAAATTAATTCTAAGATGCAAGGAGGTGGATATGTATCTAATCATTTCAATGATTTCCATTATATTGTAAATCAATTAAAATCGGTAGAAATTCTATTTGATGATGAAGTGAAAGAACTTTTATTCTTATGCTCTTTGCCAGATAGTTGGGATAACTTGGTAATGTTTGTAAGTAATACAACATTTTCTTATAAATTTTTGAAATTTTATGATGTGGTTAGTATAATCCTTAATGAGGAAATACACAAGAAAATCTCAGGAGAAACATCATCTAGAAACACTTTAAATGTAGAAAGAAGAGGAAGATATAAGGAGAGATCATCTAATATCAAGAAGAATGGGATATAGATCTAGATCTAGGTATAGATATTTACTTTGTTAGAATTGTTAAAAGAGAGTACACGTAAAGGAGCGTTGGTCCAAGGAAAACAAAGAGAATACATCAGACAAAGGTAAAGAAAAAGGTAAAGAGGCAAATGTTGCAAGTGAGGTAAAGCAAGATGCCCTTATTCTTTCCTTGGACAATAAATTAGAATCTTGGGTTTTAGATTTTGGAGCTTCTTTCCATCCTACCCCTAATAATGGTTATTTCAGTAACTATGTTCATGGTGATTTTGGACAAGTTTATTTAGGAGATGATGAGCCATGCACTATTACTGTTAAATGTGATGTTCATATAAAATTGTTGAATGTAAATCTATGGGTATTGAAATATGTGAGGCAAGTACCAAGCCTCAAGATAAATCTAATATCTGTAGGGAAACTAGGTGAATATGGATGCATGGTTATATTCATAGCTGATTCTCGAAAGGTTACCAAGGAATATCTTTTTGTAGCAAGAGGTAAGAAGGTAGGAACTTTATATCTGTCTACCTGTGTTAATAATTCCTTTACTGTTCTATCTACTATAGTTTCATATAGAACCCTGTGGCATAATCGGTTGGGCCATATGAGTGAAAAAGGAATACAAATCTTAAAGGCTAAGGGTAAGCTAACATATTTGAAACAATTAGATCTTGAATTTTGTGAGCATTGCATATTTCAAAAATAGAAGAGAGTGAGATTTCTCAAGGTTGGGTCAACAAAGAAGGAGCAGAACTTAGAGCTTGTACACTCAGATGTGTAGGGACCAGCTCAGGTAGCTTCTATTGGAGGATCCCAATATTATGTGACTTTCATTGATGATGCCATAATGAAGGTATGTATCTATTGTATTAAGTGTAAATGTGATGTTTTTGAGACTTTTAAAAGGTGGAAATTCCTTTTGGAAAATGAAAAAAAAAAAAAATTAAAGTGCCTTACATCTAACAATGGTGGTGATTACTGCAGCAAGGTTTTCAATGATTTATTTTAGTAAATGGAATACGAAGAGAAATAACGGTTCCTAGAACTCCACAAGAGAATGGATTTGTAGAAAGAATGAACAGGACAAACATGGAACGTGCTAGAAGCATGAGGATACATGTCGGTTTGCCTTTGAATTTTTGGGTAGAAGTAGTGGATACAACAGTGTACTTGATCAGCCATGGGCATCAACAACACCAAATGGTGGAATACCAGAAGAAACTTGGTCTGGAAAAGAGGTATATTTTTCTTTTCTTAAAGTTTTTGGCTCAGAAGCTTTTATGCATGTTGATAGGGAAAATAGGAAGAAGTTGGATGCTAAATCTAAGATATTCACTTTCATTGGTTATGGCTCTAGTGATTTTGGATATCGATTTTAGGATTTAGAAGATTCTAAGATTATCAGGAGTCGTGATGTCAATTGGAATGAAAAAATACTATACATGGATCATGTTATGGTGCCTAAACATGAACATGTTGATGATATTTTGAAGGAAAATCAACTTTCAGACCTAAAGCAGACATTTATAGGCATTGATGTCAGTTCTACAGAAACCGATGTTGGTCTGACTAACTTGTATCGACAAACAAGTTTGGGTTCAAAGCAGATAGCTAGTGGAACTGGCATCGGTACTTCTCGAACCGATGTTGGTAAGGCAACCATAGTCTCTCGAAAGATAGAGGAATTGTGTTCAATTAAAGAACCATGGTTGGTTATAGGTGACCGACGTCGGTCACTAACAGAGATTGAAATGAATGTGCAACAGACATAGAATGAGCCCCAAACACCCCAAATCTTAGTGAGAAGGTCACAAAGGATAAGTAGGCCTCCAGAGATATTTTCATCTTCATTTTCTTATTTATTATTGAATGATAGTGGTGAACCAAAAATCTTTGAAGAAGCAATGCAGGTAGATACCCATGAGCACTGAGAGCATGGAATGGATGAGGAGATGGACTCCTTGGAACAAAATCAGAGATGGGGTTTGGTCAAGTTGCCAGCAGGTAAAAAAACTCTACATAACAAATGGGTTTACAGAATTAAGGAAGAAGAGGGTGGACTGAAAAGGTATAAGGTGAGGCTTGTGGTAGAGAGATTTTCATAGAAAGTAGGTATTGAATTTGATGAGATTATTTCTCCTATAGTTAAGATGACTTCTATTCGTATTGTTCTAAGTTTGGTTGCAATATAATATTTTCATTTATAACAACTTGATGTTAAAACAGTGTTTCTTCATGGTGATTTGGAGGAAGATATTTATATACGGCAGCTATTTGGTTATGAAGTCAAGGGTAAGGAGAAACTTGTGTGTAAATTGAAAAAGTGCCTATATGGGCTCAAACAAGCTCCAAGGCAATGGTATTTGATATTTGATATTTATACATGAGCATGGTTATATGAGATGTGAATCCGACTATATTATTTATTTTAAGAAGTTTGAGAATGGGAGCTATGTTATTTTGTTACTGTATGTGGATGATATGTTGATTGCATGATCTAGTATGCAAGACATTGGTAAACTTAAAGAAAGGTTAGCTCACACATTTACAATGAAGGATTTGGGAGCTGTAAAGAAAATCATTGGTATGTAAATTCACTAAGACATGAAAAACAAGAGGTTGTATTTGTCTCAAGAAGATTATATCAATAAGGTGTTGGAAAGGTTTAACATGCAAGTTTCAAAACCTATTAGTACACCCATGGATGGACACTTCAAATTGAAAAAAAGATCAATTTCCTTCATCACGTGAGGAGGTTAAGTACATGGCACATATTCCCTATGCTTCAGCAGTAGGGATTCTTATATATGCCATGGTTTGTACTAGACCATACATTGCACATGAAATGGGAGTTGTGAGAAGGTTTATGGCTAATCCAAGTAAAGAACATTGAAAAATAGTCCAATGGATTCTCAATTACTTGAGAGGGACATCCGGCATGGAGTTATGTTATGGAGGGTCAAATACTTCTTTACGTGACTATGTTGATTCAAATATGCTTGGAGATTTGGATGGCAGGAGGATCACCACTACATATGTTTTCACAATAGGTGGAATGATAGTTAGCCGGATTTCATGATTGCTGAAGGTTGTGGCTTTTTCTATTACAAAGGTAGAGTATGTTGTAGATCCATAAGCTAGCAAAGAGATGATATGGATGAGTAGGTTCATGGAAGAGTTGGGAAAGGAGCGAGAGGATTATAGATTATACAGTTATAGTCAGAGCATGATCCATCTGACAAAGAATTCAACATTTCATTCAAGAATGAAACACATTCAGTTGAGGTATCACTTCATACAGCAGTTGTTGGAGGATGGGCAGCTGGAGTTAGATAAAAATCCATACAGATGAAAACCCTGTGGATATGCTAACAAATTCATTGGTAAGGGAGAAGTTGAAGTTTCACTCCACTTCTGTTGGTCTTCGAGTTTGAGACTTGAATAGGAAGAAATTTGCTAAGGAAAAGGAACCAAGGATGGTGATGCACAATACAATGCAACAATTGATCTCCAAGTGGAAGATTGTTCTGTGTGGAGCTTAATTGCTTCACAAGAAGATTACTTTTACATGTTTCTAGTTTTGACAGTGAACAGCATCGGTCAGGAGGTAATCGGCATCAGTTAAGAAGTGACTGACATCGGTCAGGAAGTGACCGGCATCTGTCACCTGTGCGATGGTTTTTTATTGTTTGGTCAAGAATTAGAATAAATATTTTGTTTTAAAGATGATTTCTTGATTGTAAAAGCATAATTAGTTTCCCAGAATATATATATATATATATATATATATATATATATATATATATATATATATATGAATGTATGCATTATATGAGGGCATAAGAGAACAAAATAGCAATTGTTTTGCATGTTAGTTTTCTTAGTGAGCAAGAAAGAGTAGCTGAGTGAGGGAAAAGCATTGAATGCCCCATGAGGTTTTGGAAGACATCAAATCTTCATTGTATTTCCTCAATAAAGCACTGAATAATAATATTAGTCGTTTCTTGGTGGATGTAGCCTGCACTGGGTGAACCATGTTAAATCTGGTGTTATCTTTCTCTTGTTTAGTTCTATATTCTGGTTATTTCCGCATTCATTTCTTATATGATTTATCTAATTATAGATCTGTGCAACAGTGTTATATGGTTTAACCCCAACACACTTCTAAGGTGTCTAGGCACTTTGGTGTGACCAATATTATTTCTCACTTCAAAGGTATATTTATTGGCCAAAAATACAAGTAGAATTTGCCAAATTTATCAAGGGTTGTGTTTTATGTAGTAAAAATAAGCCTAGTAACAGAAAGTTGGGTTTGTATATGCCATTACCAGTTACTTCCTTTCCATCGAAGAGAATCTCCATGGATATATTGGACAGTTTTGCTACCTCCAAGAAATGATATGATTATAATGTTGTGGTAGTGGACTAGTTCAGTAAAACTTGTATTTTTATTCCTTACAAGAAGCCCATTAAAACCAGTGATGTAGCTGAGTTATTTTTTGCTAATATGTGGGTTCATTTTGGTTTTACCAATTTTATTGTATCATACAAGGACTCACACTTCATAGGAAATTTTTGGTCTAATTTGTGGGAAAATAAGGACACTAAGCTAAAAAGGTCTTTTACTTTTCATCCACAGATAAATGGGCAACCAGAAGTGGTAAATTATACCTTGGTTCAACTCTTAAGAGGGTACAACAAGAAACATCCTAAGACTTGGGATGAGAATTAGGTATATATCCAACATTCTTATAAGAGGACCTAGTTCATGCTTCTACCAATAAGACTCCTTTTGAAACATGTTTTTGTTATTTGCGTAAGAGTGCATTTTATGTTTTTTTAGATTACCATGTAAAGATAACATGAAAGTGGATCTGGAAGTCCACAAACCTGATAATTTCATTGAAAAATTTAGTAGATACACCTCAAAGTTCAGGAGAGGTTGAAATAGTCATAGGCCATGTACAAAGCACAACATGATCATCATAGAACTAAGCATTATTTCCTTATTGGTGACAAGGTATGGTTGTACTTGAGAAGAGAAAGGATACAAGGTAAAGCTAATAAATTCAAGCCTCTTCAATATGGCCCATTTGAAATTCTAGAACAAGTGGGTAAGAATTCATTTCCTTAGATTTTTGTCCTTATATGAGAATATATTTAGTTGTGAATGTTGATACTTTAAGTCTCTTTGAGCCCTTCATGTTGGATGAGGAAAAATATGGATTTTTGCTACCATCTATTGAGGATATTTCTCCAAACAGTCAGCTAGAATTGGAGGAATATGTGGTATTGCAAGGGAAAGAGAGGACAACACACCAGGGAGTGCAACATAGGTGGTTGATTGGGTTGAAAGGTTAGTTGCCTAACAAGGCCAAGTGTTATTCCATAGAAAATGTTGGGAATATATTTCCTCACTTCATCAGTCCTTGAATATTTTAGGGAGTCAAAAGCCTCAAGTTGGGGAGGTATGATTCAAAATTGGATCTAGAAATATTGAATTCTTTGTATTCTCCTTATTTAGACTTATAAAACATACCCTTGGCATGTTCATTATTCTAGGAAAATGGTTAAATCATACTAACAGTGATCTGCACACCTTTGAATGACAAAAGAGACCATTTATTTTTCTATTTTGTGTATTAATTGTGTGACTACCGCAGAATTGTCACACAGTTTTTCCCCAATAGCACCAAAATGAGGAATCCAAATAGTTGTAAATGTTTTTCTTCTCAAAATGGTCCATTTCTCCTTCCTTCCATCCTTTTTTAGAACAACAATAAGTGCATTTATTCATTTTAAGAAAGTGATTTGAGTGATTTCAAGTGTGAGAAAAGGAGGAAGTTAGAATGGCTTTTGTTTTGTTCATAAAGAGTTGAGTTATTTCTTGTTGAGGATTGTTAGAAAGTAATACAAGTATAAGGATCTTGAATCCTTCTTGAATGTCATAGTTTGACTGTAAACTTGTATTTTATCAGAGATTTACATAGTGAAGGGACATAATTTCTTACGTAGCTGGAGTTTTTCCCACATTGGGTTTCTCCATGATAAAATTGTCGTCTTCTTGTCCCACATCTTTCATTTCTAGTATTGTGTGAATAAATCTTGCATAATAAACTAGATATTAAGATGTTTATCATAATTTTAATTTGTTATCACAAAATAGGATCTATTTATTACATAAAATAGGTATTTTATTGATCATATAATTGGTTTAATAAGATTTTGAACACTAATAATATGTAGTGGTTATTTTCTGGTGTCTACATTTTCCCCTTTTTGAAGTTTTATTACGGAGTAATATCACTTTAAATATAGTATACTCTTATAAAATGGTAGACGAATGGTAACAAAGTGGTTTAGACCACCTGATTTTCCCCAGAAGGGCATGTGGATGCCCTAGTGGGCCTTGATGGTGCTAAGGGAATGCCACCTTAAGCAGGTGGGTAATGCAATAAAGTAGTGTAGAGTCATTTGATAGGAGAGAAGGAGAAAATTTATGACTCAAGAGTGATTAGAAAGGATATGTTGTTGAGTGGATGATGATTATGGGTGTATATAGATAATGATTTTTGTATCACTTATTTGTAATTATCTTCGATGGATGTTTATTGAGTTTCATTTCTTTGTGTTGAATCAATGATATGATAGCGATGATATGATTTATTTTCCCTGTAGATAAGCTTCTATTCATATCTAATATTTTAAGAGAAAAAAATTTTGTTGTCGCACAATAGAGTTAGCATTATGTTATTGAAAAACCATGATGAGAAACCCATATGCGCATAAAAACACACACGCAAAAAATAATGTAGTAAAAGTAAAGCAAACCCAATATACATAGTAGATGCATAGACACCATGGTTATGAATAAGCGAAGATGTTAACAAAATACTTGTAATTGGTTAAAACATAAGACTAAATGTAAAACAAACCCAATATACACAGTAAGAGTATACACCATGGCTATGAATAAACCAAGATGATAACAAAATAGTTGTACTTTTTCAATAACAACAACCATGTAACATAACTTTAAATTAATACATTTAACTATGCCCCTAATGTGTTCCACAGTGAGGATTGAGTAGATTTAAATTCCCCCAAGTAAGGATACATGCAAGGGGATTGGATCATATTAAAGAGTGGGGTCAAGTGATACTTTATTTAACAAATATTGAAAATTGTAAAACCATATGATATTGCAGAGTCATGCATATGATAAATAAATGCTAAAGTAAATAATTGACACAAATAATAAGCTAAAAAATATGAAACCCTAGGTCCAAGAGAGAGAGGGTAGAAGACTTAATTGATTTCACAATCGATCCTGAAGTATTCAGGATTGGAATATTGATTAACCAGAGGAAAAATTTATCACAAGTAGACTCCAAAAATATTGGGATTATTGGATGAGCCTAGACTTGGGCACCTGGACTAGGTTAGGGGTGCCTAGGTTCCAAATTCTACTTCTGGGCACTTGTGTATGTGAAAATGGATGGAACCCGAATCTTCTGGTGTCACAAGGTAGTTTCTAACCTTCATTTTTGGTCACTTGTATGTCACACTATGTCTGCATAATTCTCTTGTGACCTGCAAAGAGAGACTGAACCTGTAAAACCCAAAAACACATCAAATCCTAAAAAGAAAAGATGCAAATGGGGAGTCGTATTGACCCTGATGCTCAACCAATAGAGTGAACTTACGGCCAAGTGTTGGACTACATCTTAGACTCCAAGTAGTTCTTGTGTGTGTGATAGAATCATGCCCTAGGAAGTTCTTTTACAAGATGCACTTGATAATGAGTAATAGCTATATGTAGCAATGTAGATAGATATGTGGATGTCAAAATGAGCTTCCCCTCTTATCAGTGTATGAAGAAAATTTAGTCCCTTGTCCCTTGAATGAAGCTAGATGAATTCTTTTGATGCTCTGAGAATTCCTTTGGATGCAACCTTAGGTGATTATAGTAGATGCTTATAGCTTGGCACTTTATTATGATTGCATAACTTTGTATTTATGTGATTTCCTTGGTTGAATTTTGTAATTGACAACTAAAATACTGACCCATAACAATAAATAAGCCTAAAAGATAAAAGAGGCCCAAAAGAGGCAACTAAGATACAAAGAGGCCAAGGTGCCCATAGGGGATGAGGGTGCCTCAACACTAGCATCCAACTTGGGTGTTTTTGTAAAGATCAATAAAGATAAAGCAACAAAGATCAGACTGCTCTATGGGGTGTGTAAGACCAAAGAGGAAACAAGATAGATAGAAAAGAGGCCAAATGTATATGTCAATTTCTAGTTTTCTCACTTAGGAATCATATGAATAATAGTATGTGATTAGGATCTAGAAATGTACCAAAGTGTGTGATTTTGTGTCTACATTTTCCCCCACTTTATTTTGTTGAGTGAATACTCAATAACATAACGTAGATAAAGATGCGTACCTAGTATCCATAGAGATCGACAATGAAAGAATGCCAAAGAGACAAGAAAAATTTTGTACGTAATAAAAATGAAGTTTGGAAGATAAGAAAGTGGAAATGACCCTATGAGTGAAGCATTTGTGTTGTACATATTGTTGTTGATGATGATGCCTGATGATGTGAGGTTGATTCTTAGTGTGTATTAGGGATGGACCTATAAGAGAAGAGTGAAAGAGTACTCAAAGTCGTGTGTGTTATGAAAACGTTGTAAAATCATGCTAAAGTATGTAAAAATGTGAAAAATTAGTAAAAAGAAACATGTGCACCTGATCCGTGACGAGTGAAAAGGATTAAAAGTGTCATGAAAATGTTGTAGAAGAATGATTTTTTTGGGCAATCTCATGCCAAGAGTGATTTTTTTTTGTGATCTCATGCCAAGTGCAAGTTTTTTGGGAGATCTCTTGCCGCAACACAAGAGTATTGGGGAGAAAGGTCTAGTTTTATTCTCCATCCCCAAATTCTTCCCAAAATTTATACATCATTGCAAATTATGTGATCCTACTTTTTTTGTGTTTAATCCAGTTGCATACAAGTGAAAAAATTAAGATAAAATGCATTCTTATTGCTAAAGGATTGTTCATGTGCTGTCAAAACTTCTCTGTGAAATATTGAAAAAATGATTTGATATGAGAAAGTGACTGTAATTGTCCCCTAGTCATATGCACCTAGGAAAGGTCAGGAGCACCCAGGTGATATTGTATGTGTCTAGGAACTAGTATCTATGTTCAACTGAGGACCAAAGTTAGGTTCTGGGAAATTTCTATAACTGAATATTGTTCTATTATTGTAGTGTGTAGGCCTATATCAAATCTCTGAGATGTTATATGGGGTGATTGATTTACCCATTGTATGCCCACTTGTTTGGGTCCATGTGACGTCGCTAGGAGTATGTGGACCAAAGGAGAGGACTGGAAGCTAATACAAAAATGATATCCTCTAGGGTGAGAGAATGTTCATGGTTGAAATCAAGGAACATGAAAACAAAGCGGCTAGAAACATTTGTTAGTACAATCAAGAAAAATACGCATATGTAAGACAATGTGTAATCTAGAAATCAAGAAGAAAATTTAGACAATGAAAATAAACTTGAAAACATGGGACATCACTCATAATGTTACAATACAATCAGGGCCGAAGCAGCCAAAATCATAAAAAAAAATGAACAAGAAATACATAGGGCATAGCCCGAAAATAATGGAAAACATTAACAAGCAATGTAACAGATAACCATAGTAGAAAATAGTTCCTGCAAAGAAATTTTTTCACATGAAGCACATGTTATCATGTTAGAAAGATAATAAGTATGTCAAAGCGTGTATGTGTCGATAGAGTAATTTGCTAGAAAGTAGTATAAAATGAAACAATAACACCTACAGTGTGTAGGAAAGTAGATACCCCCAAGAGCCTCTGTGGGATTGGTAAGAGGTACAGTGCCAAGCATCCATGTTACGTGTAAAGATCTATATAAACTCTGCACTCACAAATAGAGAACTAGTGAACGTGAATGTGTATATAGGGAAATATAATGACATACAAAGTATCTTTCTAGCATGTGAAACAAATTGTACATGCAAGTATACGAAATAAAGACTAAGTGCAACCAAGATATGCAATATTTTGTGAATGAGTGAGATGGAGTGATATGTAATGTGAATTTGATAGGATCAGTTTGCCCACTCGAGTGGATTTTTATGAGTATATATGAGATGAGGTTCATTTATAAATTCCCCCTCGACAGTTAAGAATGAACCATATAATAAGAATGCATCATCGGGAAATGGTTTAAAAATGTGTACTAGAAAGATAGATCAATGAAGCATAGAGTGTAAGGAGTGTGCATGTGGTGAGGGTCATTTCAAAATTAGACCCTCAGTAGTAAAGTATGAATTGTGGAACTAGAGTGCGTCATAGGGTAGTATGATGTATGACAATCGAATGTTATAAACATGTATCAAGAAGCGTGGAGCATGAAATGTGTAGTTTTTGTGAGGTTCATGTATGTAGTATGACCTCAATAGTCAAGTTTAAAGCATACCACAAGATTTCATCATAGGGTAATGACGATACAAGGTGTGTGTATCAATACGTGTAGGATGAATGAGAAATGTCATATACAAAACATGGAGAATATGATTAGAAATGTTAGACACTTGATAATGTTAAGAGGGGGGAAGTAAGAATGATGCCCCCCAATTGTATTATTTAAATAAGAATCAAGTAACATCAACTAATATATCATCATTTTCATGGTCAAAGTCAAATGGATCCATTGCAGTGAAAATTGTACATGTGTATACCAGCGAGTAAGATTTTGTGGATAGTTGAGAAATGAATAGTTTAAAATAGGCACATGGAAGAAGGGCATTGGAAATGTGATGTTAGTATCAGTAGGTTCTAAAGTTCCCCTGATGTATTCAAGACAAGAATGCCCAACTGTGAGTGGAGAAGTGCAAGAAGTGCACATAACAAAGATTGATAGATGGAAGACATGGAGACCATAAGCACCAGTGATGTGAACATATATATATATATATATATATATATATATATATATATATATATATATAATAGAGGTGAGGGGAATGAAGTGGAGGGAGGATATTAGTGAGTGTGAATCCAATTCAAGTCAACCCATCATGTGTGTAAAAAATGTCAGAGCAAGTGGGATCGAATGGAATATGGGGCCAATAAGAATTATTGACAAAAAGAGTGCATGTCAAAGAAGGAAGCGCAGATGTAGGTTACTCATGAGTAGACGAGGAAGGTGGTATGACGTCCAATGTATGGACAGACCCCCAAAAAAGTACCATATCCTTAGTAGAAGGAGGGGGTTTCTTGAATTTATATTCACTAGGTCCAATATCAATGAAAGTATTGTTACTCATATATCTCGATAGGAATAAAATTAAGATTGCACAATTTTTCATCACTAAGCTCAATGGTATCAACCTCTTCATTAGAATCATCAGCTTTGGCATTGTCATGTTGGATAGAAGTATCAATAATATTGGTAGGAAGTGAGCTAGATGTAGGAGCGAGAGGAGTCTCAATGAACGAAGTGGTGATGGGTATTGGAGTAGACACGGTAAGTGAAATGATGTTAGTAGTGTTTGTGGAAATGGATGATATTCTTGAAAAGGTGAAGAAAGATGTGAATAACTAGATTGACCAATATCATATATACCAATATTGTTATATGGAATAGGCTACGATGGAGGAATTGGCATAGCAGTAATGAGGTCTATGTGGCAGAAATTGAATGGATTAGGGTCAGTAGTAATGTTATGTTCATAACCATTATATAAGAATTAAATGCACTGATGAACAATAGATGGGAGAACATGGATTGCGTGAATCCAGGGTCTACCTAGTATGTGTAGTCACAAAATCATGTACTTAGTATTACCTTTATACCGCCAAGTATGTTATTTTATATATGGATCTCACGTAATAAAAGTTTTCACTAATGACCTATCCCCTAGTCCTTCTACTAGTTAATCGGTTGTCATCGTCATCTTTCTTACACAATCATCATTTGTTTACATAGTTTGGGTCATCTCTCAGGGAGTATCTGGTGTCGTTATTTATTTGTTTTTCATCTCTAGTATTTGATTATGATGCTTAGGGTAGTTCTCGGGCGCCCATGGGTGCCCCTGTCCTTAATTTTCGGTGCCGTATCCCCGCAACACTTGGGTCTAATTTACTTATTTGAGGTTGGTATTTGTCATTTTACCTCTCATTCCCCTAAGTACTATTTGTCATGTCAAGTCATTAGTGTCAAAATTTGAGCAAGATATCCCTATATAAACATAACATACTCACTATCCTATGGGCGGGTTATCTACTATCATGAGCTAGCTATCTACTAAGGCAAAGGAATACATTTTGGCATCATTTACATCTTCATCACACAAGAATATGGGGAAAGGGTTTTATTCATTCTATTCCATCCACTATTTTCATTGTTTACATCTAGTTACTGCCCCCTACTTCTGTGTCATTAGCACTTGGGAACCCTAGGAAGACAATTACACACACAAGCACATAAAACAACATTGGGTCTGGAATGTAGTACATCTCTTAGTTGTAAGTCCACCATTGTGACAATGAAGTTCATTCTGACCCCTTCATATGCATATTTATTTTTGGATTTGATGCTTTGTATGAGGTTTTCCAGGTAGATCTTCATATCAGATTTAAGATGACATAAGAAAATATATTGCAACAACTATATGACAAAGATAAAGATACTGCGAAGACCTAGTACAACTGTTAAATTTATATCTTGAGATTTTCTGCAGACCAGTGCACCCATATTACAGACCAAGGCACCCACAGTCACCCCAATCCTCTTCCAGGTGCCCCAATTTAGTCGGATCTTCAATTGCTGCAATTTCCTAGGTAGCACCTTCACATTCTTCCTTGTTTGCACATCAGCATGTTAAAGTCCAGCACACAGTAAGGTAATTCATTTTAAAGTCATTACTTTATCTCCCTTATTTTCATTACTTCATTTGATTTAAATATTAGTAAAAATTAATTATCATTTATATTTCACTCTATACCATTTATTCCATTATTGTTACTACTTTAGATTAGCTATAGAATAACATTAATATTCTACATTTTAGTTAATCATTTTGGTGAACCCCTCTTTATCAAATATCTTTCCCTAGAATCTAATAAAAACCTAATGACTAAATATATCTCATCTTCTTCCCCCATCATGTCTCATTTTATTGTTAACCCTATCTACAATGAGGTTACCAATGCTGAGGTCAAAGCTTTATGTAGTAATCCTGTCACTACACCTGATCATATCAAACAAAATATTTTTGATGGAAAAAATATGTTGCCACTCATTTTGAGGATTCTCCTATAGGTATTAGTATTTTCAAGGATCTAATAACCTTTACTCATTGTACACCATGTTATACGACTACTTGTGATCCTCCTTCTGATCTCTCAAAGGAAACTTTAGATGATTCTCTTATTGATTACTTGTTTGGTATTGATAATTTCTCACCTATGCATACTAATTCCTTTTCTACTTCAGCCACTGATATAGTTTCTTCTCATGGTTCTACCTCTTCCGAAATTTCTTCTCATGATACATCTCCTACTAGTTTGTGTGCTCCTTAACATTATGTTGACGAAACTAATAGAATTCTTGGTGATATTCTCATTTCTGAGTCTTTATCTGATACTGGTGAGTTGTATGATAGTCACGGTTCTCCTTCTTTCTATACTTCTGAGTGTGACTCTCCTACTCTATTACTTCTTGAGATTACATCCAGCACTGTGCATGAGTCACCTCCATCTATTGTCTCTTCTTACAATATTGTTTCATCTCCTATTTTCATATCATATGCATCTCATAGTCCATTTAGTCATAAAATAATGCACTTTAGAAATTATTTATCCTGGTCTTATACTACTATTTAGAAGGTTATCAAGTGAAGAAAGTACTAATTAATCCCACCTTTTGGCCGTCTTATTTTTACCTTTTATTTCATGATTCTTGTGTATTTTCCTATGCTTGCATAGCTATTTCCTAACTATCCCATCATTTTATCCTAACCCGGGGTGCCCATGCCTATACTAGAGTGCCCCAGGGTGCGCTGGTCCCACATGGGGTGCCCTGATCCTTTTTCCACTTTCTCGATTATTTTTGGGCACTTTCTAGCCATTTTTCATCCTTATCGTTTTCCTAGTCATCCATGTCGAGGTTAATTACAAAATTAAAGTAAGAGAAGCCTGTAAATATAAAGTTATGAGACCATAATGAGGGTCCTAGTGTCGCATACTATTATCACTCCATATAGAGTTGCATCCATTGCATCACGTGTATCCACATAGTACCATGCATCAAGGCTAGGAGATTTGCATCAACACACACAACATATGGGGAGGGATTTTATTCTATTCTATGCACACATACTATTACATTTTCTATAGATATAATTTCTCACTACTTCACAAAGTGCAACAGGAACAAGAGCACCTAGGGCATGACATGCACACACACCAGAACTACATTTGGGTTTGAAATGTAGTGCATCGCTTAGATTAGTGAGCCCACTGTTGTGGCAATTGAGGTCAATTTGATCCATTCATTTTACATATTTTATTTTTAGAGTTTTGATGCTTCTTTTTATTTTGCAATTCATTCCTTCATCTTGCATTATTTCTTACACCCGGCACAGTTCGACAAAACCAGTGTGAAAGACAGAATATTTCAAGGCTTCTTGCGACACTTCCGAGATCAGATTATGAGCTTTTATAGAGACCAGGGAACCTATTCTGCAGACTAGGGTGCCCCAGTACCTTCCTAAGTGCTATAATCTCCTTATATCTTACATATATGACCTTTGCAAGACCTCTGAGTGATCGATCCTACTTCAAGAATCTAGAGTCAATCCTGTGGCATCCTGCAACAATCTCCAGCAATCAACTAAGTCATTTACTTTTACATCTTTGCACATTTAGGGTTTTATTTTATTTAGTATAAATATTTAAAATCATTCCATACCATCTTAGAATAATTTACAGTGTTTTAGTCCTCCTATATTAGATTAACTATTATTAGAATTTAATATAGTTTAGTTAGATTTTAGTTAATTAGTCCATCTTCTCCTATATATGTGTCTCCATTGGTCACCTCATCTATTAAGGGCTTTTCTGATGCTAGTCCTACCATAGATATGGATATTCCATTTTTTTCACATACTATAACTTCCTCGGCACCTACTCCTAGTGTGCCCTTAGCATCAGAATCTCCTTTATCATCTCTTGATATTCCTATGATCAATCATAATGGAAAATTACAACCTCTTAATTCATTTTTGCCATCTTCCGCTATTACTTCACAAGATATCATCTCTCTCATGCATGTCGTAGGTCAATTGCAATCTCAAGTTCAATCTCTTACTCTAGAAAGTAGGGCTTACTATGCTTTTATTGATAATAACTCATTACATAGTAGTCATGTCCCTAAGAAGATTCATAATTCTACATTTCCTAAGGACTTTATCATGCCTACATTCACATGTTTTGATGGTATTGGTGACCCTCATGCTCATCTTCTACATTACCGCATGCTTATGACCTCTTATTCTAATGATAGATTATTACTTAGGGCCTTTTGATACAGTCTTATTGATGTGGCATTACAATGGTACACTCATCTTCCATTTGGGTCCATTAGTATTTTCTATGACATTAAGCACTCTTTCCTCCTTCGATTTATCATCAACAATGGCCCTAGGGATACTTACGACCACATACCTACTTTACATCAGGGCTCCTATGAACCTATCAAGGATTATATCTTACTATTCAATGCTTGTATACATCAACTGATATTCCAACCTGTTGATCTAGAGAAGCAATTCATTCTCTGTCGTGGCCTAATTCCTCCACTCAAGAAAAGATTACAATATGATACATGTGAGTTATTCATTGTTCTATGTTATAAATTCATAGACCTAGAACAAGATCTTCTCTCATCACACATCATAGATCCTCCACACATCTTTACAGATATTTCCTCACCTAGCTCTTTGTCAATGCCTTCGTTTGAGCATCCAACACAATCTCCACCTTTTCCTCACAAGAAAAGAAAACAAGCTCAACCCACTCCATCACAAAATCATACTTCTTCGTTGGCTCCACGATAAGCTACTCCTCCTACTACTCCATCTAGGTCATGCGAGAATTTACATTTATATCATCAGGCTAGACCACATGCAATGTTGTGTTTTCTATTTACTGAGTGATTAAGTTTCCTACCCTCCAACCAGAATCATCAACAACATTGATTACAATGTCAGCGTGATCACTCTTATTGTCATTATCATCGTATAAATGGTCATATGGATGATGATTGTCTAGCCCTTCATGATATATTAAAACAACTAGAGGATAAGTGCATCATATCCTTTGGATCTTTCCCTTGTGAGTGTTCCATCCATCCTCTTCCTCCTTAGAGAGTTTCTACTATAGATGATTCATCTCCTATGTATGGTACTCATATTATGGTATGTACACCGTAGTCTATTAATCACATGCATTCTCCACTGCATCCATACACCGTTGCACCATTACATCCATTGCATTCAATTCACCCATCTCATCCATCACCTTCACATTCTCTTCTGCATCATGCTACTCATTTGCATTGGCTTCCATAGCACTCCACTCTCGCACATCCCACTGCAGCTCCATATGACATTTAGTTTGGTTCATACACTCATTTTTTTTCATCCCACATGCTTTCACTACTTCACGCTACCTTGGTCTTTAGTAGGTGATTTCTATCACCTTACCCCCTGATGAATAACTTGTACTCTTATGATTGTTGAGGTATTTTTTCTAAGAACCTCTCATCGGGTGCTTCATCATTTCATCTAGCACACTCAATCATTTCCTGATGATACACTCTTTCTTACACAGCTCATTCTCGACTGCTGACTGGTCTTAGCTAAATGAGCCAATTCATACACGTCAGGGGGGCATTGCTATTACCCCCATTTTATTTTCATCATACTAATGCTCCGTGATCACATCCTATTATCATTTAACAAAACGATTTCTTTGGTGATTATACATCATCAATTTTTACATTTTATTCTACTATCATCATTACATTAACTATGTGCTACAAATAAGAATTTTTCATCAATCATATTACATTTATTATTTATTACCATTCACTATACACATTTTGTCTACCATTACCAACATTATAATGCAAATCTACACTAATCAAACAATACACCACACATACAATAAACAATGAATCATACATCATCTAACACATTGCGAAACTTCTCTACAACAACGTAAAATCATCATTTATCAATAACATGTGTCCATACATATATCTAAAATATAGTCATAATAACAAAACATGTCTCATCACTGGGGGATAAATCCCCTAAATTATATGCAATACTACAACTCAAACCTCATCATCACTATCTCTCTCGAGTACTGTGAAAACCCTAGAACTATATGCCTTTCCACCAACACGATGTTGTTGTTTGTGGACTTGATATCTCTCGACCTACCTTCGTTGGAAGGTAATATCTATAGATTATTTGGGACATTGGTGCTACACATCTACATATCATGTAAACAAATCATGTGCTAAGGGACCACCACCTACCACCTCTCGGGCTCGTCGAGTCTCCTTACATGCCTCATTCCTATCACCTAACAACACATTACATGTCATTGTTGCTATGGCCACCAGCTCAAATAAATAGGCATGCTCACCCATGATATCATCCATGTGCTCAAATATACCTCCACCTAGCACATCGGTTGGCACATTCCACATCAATGTGTGGATGGATGTATCAAAAATTGACGACCAATACGCATCACCTACGAATAAAAATTACACAACGCATTAGACAACCATATATAACAATATAGGCATATAACAAGGTACAAAACTACAAAAATAATTACACTATGCTATAGCTGCTACTATACGGTCGGGCGAATGTGCTTCCCCCTCTCCTCCTTCTACATACAATAACCCCACTAGACCTACAAACAATGGGAACAACAATACCTACTGATGATCTAATTACCATGTGCATTACTCCTCGATGCTACCCGCATCGTCTGAGTCTACAAACTCTATTACCGCGTTTGCCTCATTTGGACCCAGTCGTACTAACTGCTCTTCTTTGGGCCCTGGTCTAGCTCTAGACCTCCTAGGTGCTCTAATAGCTCTCAACCATATATATGGCTCTAGGGGAATGTCTTGATCCATGCCATACTTCCATGATACTCTCTCTACCTACAAAAGCTCGGCCACACATGGAAATTGATCCTCAAGCCACATTGTCCTCCGAATACATTGTAACTGTACCGGATCATCAAGCCATCCTCCATAGTCATGTTATGGTCTCCATGTCACTTTCTTGGGCAACATCCTATCTATTACTGCCCTATAGGTATCTGTGTCTAAATTCCTGCCATGAATATCGATCCACCTCCACCCATAAATTACTATCTATTGTCTCCTGAAAACTGCTCTGTGTTTTCATAGCCAAATTCAATTTTTTTGAGCTCATGCCTCTTGTTAATGTTTAAGCCAAGTTAGAGATTCAAGAAAATAGCAAAATCTATGCCCTAGTGTTGTTTAAATATTTTTTTTGTTCATTTTTATAAATCATCCATTTCCCAGTCTGTGCACGAAATATCCTCTTTACAATCTCCTTTGTGATTAAAATCGTTCGCTTGTTCTATGGCCTGGTTTGTCAAATCATCATTTTGCCTCCATGCTCTCGGCTCGCGAAGGAAATTTAGAAATTGGACTCAAAACAATGAATTTTTCTTCCTCTGCATATTTTCCATAGTCAGGAACAATGGGCATTTCTTTCCCCATCAAATTTTACCTCAGCATCCCCGAGTGATATGTGGGTCTATCTAATTAGATGTGATTCGGTCATACTTCAAAATCTAGCAGAAGCTACCATGTGTTGCAACAGTGTAACTTTAGGGGAAGGGTCTAAGGGAGTGTTTTCAATTAAGCGTGGGATTTCCATGTGTCCCAGGTACAAAATGAAGGTAAAATTAGCTAAGTATGGAAGGCTCAGCAGATGGCTCCACGTGTCATAACGGCGTAACTCCAGGGTGGGGGAAAAAAGGACAATTACCAAATCAGCACCAGATCACCATGTTGTCGGAGTCCTTGAAGTGGCAAAGCCCGCTGTTGAAAAGTCAAAGTGAACAAGTGGGCCATTGGTGGGATTTGAGATTTTGAGCCTCTTTATCAATGATTTGAAAATTTAAAAAGTAACCCGCAGCCCCGATCAGGCTATCAAGGAAAAAGTCAAATATTGAACCCACAGGGAAAAATTCAAAGGTAAATCCCATCATTGAAAAGTCAAAGTAGGTGAGCAGGCCATCAGGGCACTTTTGGAAATTTAACCAAATTTCCAAAAGTGAAGTAAAAATTCTAGAATGCTCTACCAAGGTCTCGAGCCCACCGTTGAAAAGTCAAAACAAAAGAGTGGGTTGGTGGAGGGATTTGAGTTTTTGAGCCTTTTTCCAAAAATGGTTAAAATGTCAAGAAAAAGGCCGCAACCCCATTTCCAATCAGAGGATGCCATGTGTTAAGAGTTCAATCAAAGTAGTGGGTTGGTGAAGGAATTTGTGTTTTTGAGACTTTTTCTAAAAAAGGTTAAAATTTTGAAGAAAAGGTCATGACCCCATTTCCAATGAAAATGTGCCATGTGCCTAAGTTGAAAAGTCAAAGCGGGGGTGTTGGCCAATTTGTTCCAAATTTCCAAATCTCTAAAAAATCACAAAATGCAAAGGGCTTTCCCTCGTACCCACTCCAATCTCTTCCTACCACATGGATGACCCGATTTCAAAGTTATAAGAGAAAATCAAATGGTCTGTATTCAAACTGGAAAATAAAATGTAACATTCGCATTACAAGATCTGGTTTTTAACCCGCCACGAGCATTTTCTTATCAATGGAGGAATTTGAAGAGGCGTAAATGATTTGTAAAGTTGTAACGGTTTTGGAAAAGGATATAATGGCCCCTCGGAGCCATTCGAAGGGGCTAGCGATTGATTTCAAAAAATACCAAACTGCTTTGTACCTGGAAAAGACAGAAAACACCATACTTCTATTATTTTCCCCTCTCCTTAGATTTTCCTCTATTTTGAAAGCTATGTACAAACTCTACTCGAGCTTCAATAATAAAAGAAGGATTTTTTGCCTCTTTGATTGAGTAATTAATTGGAACTTTGCGACCAATGAGTTTCATTCGGTCTTGTAGCTTCTCCTACATATTTTATTTTCTTCTGACTATAAATGTATGTAAACGAAATTTCTGATTAATGTGTGTGGGCATATGATATTCTACTCACAACATTAGTTTTCTCCTACCTCCATTCTCACTCCCTTTCCCCTTCTCAGAAAAAGTTCTTCTCTACTGAGAAATTGCTAGCTTTGCCACAGGGTCAGTGGAGTGCCCCTGTTGGATCTTTGGTCGAAAGGCCACCATTGAAATCCACCTTTTTGCATGCACCTACGAAAGTTGCACCATTTAAGTAGAGGGACTTAGATTCCCATAGCGTTGGCTTGAAACCCACCAATTTGTCTACAAGACAAATTTTCTTGCCAATAATTTTTGGCACCTACCGTGGGGTAGATTTTGTAGCATCTGCACCTAAAAACGACCTCAGGATCATAAAATACAAAAAAGATTCTAGAAGAAATGTTTCTACAGATTGAATAATTACACAAACTTCATGGATGTAAATCATGGCTATTTTGGGAAATCCTCCTATTGGGAGACCTGATTTACCCTTTCACATCCAAGAAGACAATTCTTCTGATATGAGAGAAGCTATTTAGCATAATAGTCAAATTGTCAATCAATACTTCATTTCCATAAGGATTCTGGACCTGGAAGAGGATAGTATTGTCGAATTGGAAAGGCAGAGACAAATTACAGTACCCCAGAGAAGAGCATAAAATTTCAAGCTGACTGATAGAAGGTACACCCAGAAACTGAGGCTTGGAGGAAAAATTGATCCCACATTTGAAGAGCTTGAAAGAGAGGCAGATGTTGAAGAGGAGATACGGGCTCAACTTGAAGAAATAGAAAGACTCCAAATTGAAGCAGAAGAAAGAGCAGAAGAAGAAGCAACCTTAGCAAGACTGGAGGATAGAAACAGGAATAGAATGGGTGATCATGAGCGTGAGGTATGCAGGCCTAATGTACCATGAGGAAGAAATACGGGTCCACTTGCTCTTCCACAACCACTTCATGACCTCCCAAGAGGCTCAAGAAATAACTTCCCAAAATTCAAAGGGGGTGGTTCTCAACTCCCCGAAGAACATGCAGCAGCATTCATCACTCCTTGTGGATTTTTGGGAGTTGAAGATGAAGATGTTTCAGTTAGGATTTTTGTGGAGTCACTCCAAGAAAAGGCTGTTGAGTGGTTCTACATGCTACCCCCAAGATCTGTCACATGCTGGGAAGATATAAGAAGTGAATTTAAACATAGGTTCAAGAGCACAAAATATTTTTAGGATCTGCTGGTCCAATTGGTTTAGATGAAGAAGGAGACCTCTGAATCAATGAGATATTTTGTAGCAAGGTATGATAGGTTGATAAGAAGGATCCTAGAAGATGTGGTACCCTCTAAAAATAACTTGAAAAGGTTCTTTATCAGTGCTTCGCCATCAGAAGTTGGTTTCTTCCTTAGAAGAGCCCAACCAAGAACATTGAGGGAATCTAAAGACTTTGAAATTAAGACTGATGATGATCTAATTCTTTCTTGAAAAGTGAAAGGACCAAATGGTAAGCAGAAAGTTTAGAGTTCAAATTTAGTCACCACTGATCCAATGTTCTAAAAAATGGCAAATGACCTAGTTACTTTGAAGAAGCAGTTGTCACAAATCACAATGAGGAATTATCTAAGGAGACCAAATCCTCCTAATAGACCAAGAATTGCTCCACCTCCGCGTAGGATTTCTCTTGAAGCAACACCATTCAATGCCATCTATGACACTAGGGAATTAGAAGAAGGAGAAGACGATGAGGAATTTAAAGAAGAAATCCTAGATGACTATGAAAACTATCTTGAAATTGAAGATGTTGGCATGCACAATGGCCTGATTGAATACGTTACTGATGAGGAGGAAGGTGGTGAAGAAGCTCCAAGTTTTTCATGTGTTTTTTTCACTCATGCACAATCCAAGAATGGTGTTTCAGCCTTGCAGTTGCAACTGAGGGTAGGAAGAACTAAGAAGATAGCTCTCCAAAGCCTCCACTAAACAAGATCATCAGCAGGGTATCACCATTACCACCTTCCATGGAATCAGCTTGAGAGAAATCAGATTCACCAGTTGTCAAGGATCACACTTTTGTGCCAAGTAAGTTATCTGATTCTTCTCCCAACTCAAAATTTGTTAAGAGTAATTCTCTTCTAAATGTTGGTTTTGTAAAAACATCTAAATTTCAATCAAAGGCTACACACCCACCTCCTTCTAAGCCAATTGCTACATTTTAAAAGCATAACTCAACACCAAAAGTAATGACGCATCTGCCATTTAAGTCCTCATCTACTGCTGGAACATCTTCCTCATCTACCATAGCTTCATTTGACCTTGTAGAGCATGCTAGCAAAACCAAAGTCCATCTCTCTGAAATCAAATACCTACAAACACATCCTGCCCAATTTGAAAGATTCATCAAGGCAGTTTGGGGTGATAACTCTACATCCCCAATCTCTAATTCTAAAGGCTTACTTCCCACACCATCCACACCACCTTCTCAAAACATGTTAGCCCTCAGTGCCTCCACCACCAACAGAGTTGAGCCTTTTTACCTGTCACTTCTCATTAAAGGTTTCCAGCTGAACAATTGTATTATAGATTTTGGAGCCTCATATAATGTGATGCCAACAAAAGTTTCAAATTCTCTTGGCCTCACTTTGAACTAGGTAAATGGCACATGCTACTCAATGGAATCCAAACAAGTTCCATTGGTAGGAAGGATTAAGGATGCTCAGGTTGCACTAGCTGATTACCCTGATAAGAATATACTCTTGACCATTTTGGTAGTAGACATCCCAGCATCTTTTGGTATGCTGTTGAGTAGAAGTTTTTATAGAGATCTAGGTGGAGAAATAAAAATGGATTGGTCATCTGTAACTATCCTAGTGAAAGGAGAAATGAAGAAGCTCCTGCTAGTAATAAAAATGAAGTTCCCAATACGAAATTCTTATGATCCGAAAGAAAACATTCTCTTTCAAGATTGTGGGCTAGGAAACTACTTCCTTACATCACAGAAGGAAGAGGACTTGCCACTTCTTATGGAGGAAAAACAAGACAAAATCTGGATAGTGGAGTTTGAAAGCAGTCATTCCAGAGCTAGTTCAGGAGCTGGTGTAGTATTATACTCTCCCTCCAATGAGGTTTATCCTTTTGCCTACAAGCTGCAATTTAACAATACAAATAATACATTAGAGTATGGAGCATTGATTTTATGCATGAATGCAGCAGAGGACATGGGAATCAATAAGCCAAGATGCAAAGGTGATGCAGAGGTTGTGGTAAAACAGTTCCGCCAACAATATCAAGTAAAAAATCCAAGGCTCAGGCACTATAGAAATAGAGTGTGGGACTACATTAAATCCTTTGATGCATTTTCCATTGAAGCTATCCCTAGGGAGCAAAATGAAAAGGATGATTCTCTAGCATTTTCAGCTTCCTTAGTGACACCTCATCCTTCTTTTGGCAAGGATAAAGTGACCATTGAGATGGTGTTCAGACCCTACATACCAGACAATGCAAATTATTGGCAGGTCTTTAATGATGACAATCAGATCCTAGCCTTCCTAGAACAAAGGGATAACTTCAATAACCTTTTCTTTGAAGGAATTAAAAATTCACATCATGAATTAGTCCCCAAAGAAGAAAAGGAAGGAATTGAGGGAATTGATGAAGAGGGAGTAATCAAAATGAAAGGAAACAAAATCCCCAAAGGCCTAGTTTCTTTGGAAGACCTCTTTGACAAGCATGACAGGTTCATCTAAGAGAAAGAAACAAATTCTTCTCAATTTCCATCTAATTTTGATCAAGAAAACATTGGCACTTCAAAGAATCCAAGGATGGTTAACATTGGTAAATTCTACTCACTAGAAGAGAAGAGAAATTTTGTTGCTCTACTAAAAAAGTACTCAGATGTCCTAGCCTATTCATATGATGAACTCAAATCTTTTTAGCCAAAGGAAATGCATCACTCCATTCCTTTGAAGCAAGGAGCTAATCCCTTTAAGAAAAAACAAAGGCCCTACAATCCAAAGATTGCTGATGTTGTCAAACAAGAGCTGAGAAAGATGCTCAATTCTAGAATCATCTTCCCCATCCACCATTAACATGGGTGGCTAAAATTGTGGCAATAAGGAAGAAGAATGGGGAAATAAGGATTTGTGTAGACTTCTGAAATCTGTATCACGCATCTCTCAAGGAAAACTACCCTCTTCCAATCATGCATCATATTTTGCAAGCAGACACTAGATCTAAAACAATCTCTTTGCTTGATGGATTCTCAGGGTACAACTAAATCAAGGTGGCAAAAGAGGATTGCAACAAAACAACCTTCACAACAATTTGGGGCACTTTTTCCTACAGCAGAATGCCTTTTGGCTTGATCAATGTGGGAGCCACTTTCTAGAGAGCAATGGACTTTGCCTTCAAATATTTGAAACATTACATTTTCATTAACCTTGATGACCTCACGGTTTTTTCAAAGAGGAGGGGATATCATCTCTGTCATTTGGAACAAGTCCTTGCAAGATGTAGGAAACATGGCATTTCTCTAAATCCAATGAAGTGCATTTTGGGAGTCACAGAAGGTAAGTTGTTGGGACACATTGTGAACAAACATGGAGCACACATTGATCTTGAGAGGGTCGGAGCTATCCAAGCACTAGCCTTACCAACCAGCAAGAAGGGAGTTCATTCATTCTTTGGAAAGGTAAACTTCCTTCGTCATTTTGTGCCTGAGTTTTTTGAACTAACTAAGCATATAACTTCCATAATGAATCATTAATCGTGTTTCAAGTGGAATAAGAAAGGAAAAACACAATTTGAGGAGATAAAGAAATCCATTTACAAAGCCCCAACTCTTGTATCTCCAAACTTTAACAAGGAGTTCATCATGTATTGTTATGCATCAAAACATACACTCTCTGCTGTCCTTGTTCAGAAAAATGATGAAGGTTTGGAAGCACCCATTTCTTTCATGAGATGTCCTTTGAAAAATCATGAGCTAAAGTATAACCAATTGGAGAAACATGCCTACGCAGTTGTTAAAGCTATTAAAAGTTTCAGATTCTACATTCTTAATTCCCATACAATGGTGATGGTCCCTGGAAGTGCACTCAAGTCCATTTTGACTCAACAAGATCTTGGGGCTAAGAGAGGAATTTGGATTTTAAGGACCCAAGAGTATGACTTGGATATTAGACCCTCTAATATGGTAAGAGGAAATGGTTTGTGCAAGCTAATTGCCAAAGATGAAGCTATCAAGGATCAACAGGGAGAAAAATATGGTGTTTTCTCAACCTGTTCAGGAGACAGTCCACATGCACTTTTTTTCACCACTACTAATGAGCGTTATGCTGACATTGCTTACTACCTCACTTATGGAGAATTCCCTCCTCATCTTGATTACAAACAAAGAAGGACACTCAAGATAAAGGCAGCCAAATTTGTGATCTGGAATCATGCACTTTACAAGAGAGTCCTAGATGGTTGTTTCCTCAGGTGTGTGGATAAGGAGCAGCAAGAAAAGTTACTCAAGGCATATCATGATCAAGCTTGTCATGGAAATTTCTCAGCAATGGTCACTGCACATAAGATCCTCAAAGGGAGATATTATTGGCACTCCATCTTTGCAGACATTCAGGATTGGGTTTCCAAATGCAAAGCATGTCAACAATTTGTTGGAAAGCCACAACTAACTGCATTGCCACTCATGCCTGTGGTGATTGAAGAACTATTTTAGCAATGGGGGATATATTTTATTGGTGTTATGAATCCTCATTCTAGTGCAGGGCATACCTATGTACTTGCTGCAACTAATTACTTCACTAAATGGGTGGAAGCCATCCCAACCAAGCAAGCCAGCTCTGAAATAGTCTGCAACTTCATCAAGGAGAATATCATTGTTTGTTTTGGAATACCACAGAAGATTGTTGTAGACAATGCCACCTATTTATCTTCCAAAGATCTCACAGAGTTGTGTTATGGATTTGGAATCTCCCTATATCACTCTTCTTACTACTACCCACAAGGAAATGGGCAAGCTGAGTCAAGCAACACAAACATTGTGACCATTGTTCGCAAGCTGGTAGATGAGAATCAAAGGAACTGGCACAAGAAGTTATATGATGCATTTTGGGATGATAGGATCACTCCTAAGAAGGAAATAGGTATGTCACCTTTCCAAATGTTGTATGGATTTGAGGTAGAGATTCCCCTCACAATTGAGATGCCAATTCTCAAGTTGCTGCAAAAAATAGAAGATGGTCAACACAAAGACTCCATTGACAAGAGGATCCTCTTCCTAGAGAAGCTTGGAGAAAGTAGATTCCAAGTGGTGGATAGAATTAAATAACACCAATTGAAAGTGAAGAATATATTTGACAAGAGGGCAAATGCAAGAGAATTCAAGGTTGGAGACTTTGTCCTGCTATGGGACAAGAGAAGAGAACTAAAAGGCAGCCATGGAAAGTTTGATTCATTATGGATCGACCCATTCCAAATTCATTGAGCTTGCAGTGAGAATGTTTTTCTCCTATCATACTTAGATGGAACACCATTGGAATTTTCTCGAAGTGGGAAATACTAAAAATTGTATCATTAGTGAAAGCGGGTTGTCCCCTGCCTTGTACCATAGGTGATTTCGTAGTTGTGTTTTTCTTTTTTCTACTGTGTGGTTCTGGTTTAGTTTTGTTTGGTTTTTGTTGTGTGTGGTTTGGCTTGTGTGTTTCCTCCTTCCATTCTTTCTTAGAATTGTGTGTGACTCTGTAAGGCCCAATGGATAAGGCACTGATCAATGTAATATGTTTTGAAACTTGAGATTATGAATGCTCATGTCATGCCCTAGCCATGCCCAATTCATGCCATGTTCCCAAGCTAGAGCTAGTGTTGTCTCTTGAAAACTGCTCTGTGTTTTCATATCCAAATTCAAATTTTTTGAGCTCATACCTTTCGTTGATGTTTAAGCCAAGTTAGAGATTCAACAAAATAGCAAAATCCGTGCCCTAGTGCTATTTAAATCTTTGTTTCATTCATTTTTAGAAATCCTCCATTTCTCAGTCTGTGCACAAAATATCCTCTTTATAATCTCCTTTGTGATCAAAATTGTTTACTTGTTCTATGGCCTAGGTCGTCAAATCATTATTTTTCCTCCATGCTCCCGGCTCACGAAGGAAATTCAGAAATTGGACTCAAAATGATGAATTTTTCTTCCTCTGCATATTTTCCATAGTTGGGAACAATGGGCATTTCTTTCCCTGTCAAATTTTGCCTCAACATCCCCAAGTGATACGTGGGTCTCTCTAATTGGATGTGGTTGAGTCGTACTTCAAAATCTAGCGGAAGTAGCCACGTGTCGCAATGACGCAACTCCAGGGGCAAGGTCCAAGGGACAGTCTTCAATTAAGAGCATGCTTTCCACGTGTCCCAGGTACAAAATGAAGGTAAAATTAGCTAAGTATGGAAGGATCAATGGATGGCTCCACATGTCGCAATAGTGCAACTCCAGGGTGGGGCAGAAAGGGTCAATTACCAAATCAGTGCCAGATCACCATGTGGTAAAAGTCATTGGAGAGGTAAATCCCACCATTGAAAAGTCAAAGCGAATGAGTGGGCCATTGGGGGGATTTGAGATTTTGAGCCTCTTTATCAAAGAGGTGAAAATTTAAAAAGTAACCCGCAGCCTTGATTAGGCTATCAAGGAAAAAGTCAAATCTTGAGCCCGCAGGGAAAAATTCAAAGGCAAATCCCGTCATTGAAAATTCAAAGTGGGCGAGCGGGCCATCGGGGCACTTTTGGAAATTTAACCAAATTTCCAAAAGATAAGTAAAAATTCTAGAATGCTCTGCGGCTCCGCCAAGGTCTCAAGCCCACCATTTAAAATTCAAAGTGGAAGAGCGGGTCGATGGAGGGATTTGAGTTGTTGAGACTTTTTCCAAAAAAGGTTAAAATGTCGAGAAAAAGGCCACGACCCCATTTTCAATCAGAGGATGTCACGTGTCAAGAGTTCAATCAGAGCAGCGGGTTGGTAGAGGAATTTTTGTTTTTGAGCCTTTTTCCAAAAAAGGTTAAAATGTTGAGAAAAAGGCCGCGACCCCAATTCCAATGAAAAAATGCCACATGCCTAAGTTGAAAAGTCAAAGCGAGGGTACGAGCCAATTTGTTCTAGATTGCTAAATCTCTAAAAAATCACAAAACGCAAAGGGATTTCCCCCGCACCCACTCCAATCTCTTTCTACCACATGGATGGCCTGATTTCAGAGTTATAAGAGAAAATCAAACAGTTTGTATTCAAATTGGCAAATCAAATGTAACGTTCACGTTGTAAAATCTAGTTTTTAACCCGCCATGAGCGTTTTCTTCGCAATGGAGGAATTTGAAGAGGCGTAAATGATTTGTAAAGTTGTAACCATTTTGGAAAAGGATATAATGGCCCCTCAGAGCCATTCCAAGGGGTTGGTGATTGATTTCAAAAAAGACCAAAGTGCTCTATACCTAGAAAAGACACAAAATTCCATACTTCTTCTATTTTCCCCTCTCCTTAGATTTTCCTCTATTTAAAAGCTATGTACAAACTCTGCTTGAGCTTCAATAATGAAAGAAGGAATTTTTGCCTCTTTGATTGAGGATTTAATTGGTACTTTACAACCAATAAGTTTCATTCGGTCTTGTAGCTTCTGCTATAGATTTTTTTTTCTTCTGACTATAAATGCATGTAGATAAAATTTCTAATTAATGTGTGTGGGCATTTGATATTCTACTCACAACATTAGTTTTCTCCTACCTCCATTCTCACTCCCTTTCCCCTTCTCAGACAAAGTTCTTCTGTAGTGAGAAATTTCTAGCTTTACCACAGGGGCAGTGGAGTGCCCCTGTTGGATCTTTGGTCGAAAGGCCACCATTGAAATCCACCTTTTTGCATGCACCTACGAAAGCTACACCATTCAAGTAGAGGGACATAGATTCCCATAGCGTTGGCTTGAAACCCATCAATTTTTCCACAAGACAAATTTTCTCGCCAACACTATCCTAGCCCACTCTCCTCATGGACCTCCCATTGGTCTTAACACAACTATGTGATCATATTCCAATACATGCAATAGTGTGGTGGATCCTATCCCTCCACCATGCTCCTTGTGTGTAAATCGGTATAGGTCCTTGTATAGGTGGGCTAACACATGCAGTTCCCATGCATATCTAGTACCTCCTCTCTATCTGATGGCATATGTCATGCATCTTATACGAGATGCCTACACCTCCTCTTCTATGGCTATACATGAAACAATCACAACCACTATGAACTTCCACAAGTGCAGAACCCCAGACCGTAATATAGCATCCAAATTGATATGGGCCTCGGAAGGTACTCGAGTCACCAAAAAAATACCATCTCATGACTCACATCTATCACTCCATGTCCTCTACTGGAATAACCCGTACTCTTTCCTTAACCACTAGTAATGGTAGTATGTGATATATATCCTCCAACATAACAATCATCTCTCATGTAGGAAACAAAAATGTGAACATATCAGAACACCATCTCTCACATAGGGTAATCAATGTAGGCATATTATGGGGCACATCCCCCATCCGTGTTATGTGTCATAGGCTGACATGGTCCATCACATCCCAATCATCATCTGACAAGACTAATCCAAGTAACGTACTCATATGACGCCCACTGCGGAACTCCCTTGAGTGGATATCCCTCTGCACACCACAAAACAACAATAAAACCCAGTATTAGAACACATTCCAAGATCAAATACACTCACTTATTGCACTATAAACCTATTCTTCACCATTATACACCAAATGCAGACATTCTGGACCAGGGCGCCCAGGAGTAGGACAATAGCGCCTAGATCTGGGTGCTCCCATCCCATGGGTCACTAGCACCCGTATAACTATTTTCCAGTTCTAAAACGCCAAGAAAAATAAAATTCTCAAATTTGTAAAAATTTAATGCAAACAACTATTATACCATACATTTTGTGAAAAAAAAATGCATTTACCAACTTCACGGTAGTACGTGAAGCTATGGTAGTCACCACCCTCTCAAACTGGCTAGGACATGTTGCTCTCACTTACAAAATTTTCACTCACTTCATGCTCAATCCTCCAATCGTGTACATAGAAAATTATTTGAATAAATACTTTTTCACTTCACTACTTATAGTTACTTTTTCATCACCTACTTTACTATAGTCATTATTTTGCACTTCTTACCACAACTAATACATACTACAATGCCTCTGGCATATCTTGAGCATTTATACTCTAATTTGCACCCCATTTGTGACATACTTTTTAGAATTATGCCTACCACTGTATTGAACACATTATCTCTCTTCGACGCTATCTTCCATTCAATTTATACATATTTTCACAATTTTTATCACTTTCTATCTTCTTTGTGCTTATTTTTGTCTTAGCATTTGTTCTTACCATCACTTCCCCTTTCACCGAAAGGAGGGAATATCATTGGGGTTATCCTATAATTCCCCTTACATCACCATGTGATTCATCAACACTACCAATTCATTATTGTCGAACATTTACTAATTCACCGCATGATATTTCACCATCAATCCCCCCTAATGACCTAATCTATGGGCAAGAAATATACAATTTTTATATGAAACATTTCATCGCTTCCCCCCTAATGACCTAACTTGGGGGGGGGGGGGAATGATTACAAATATTTAATGCGATATTTCACCAACTTATATTGATTTCCCCTAATGAGCTAACCTCGGGCCAACTAGCATAAAATTATTTATGAGTAACCAAGAAAAATAGTCAATCAACATGTTTAAACCTTTTAACAATTAAAATCACACCACTCAATTAATACGATTTAGCACAATTGTCCTCCCAGATGACCTGACTTGGGAGATTACATTCATCACTTTTCCCAGATGACCTAACTTGGGAAGTTATTCTAAATTTTGTGTTTTCTTCCAGATGACCTAAGTTGGAAGCCATCATATATATTTGCGCTTGCTTCTTGATGACCTAACTTGTAAGCCATCATACATTTCATGTTTTCTTTCAGATGACCTAACTTGGAAGCTATCACATTGCAAAGACACCCATGGAGTGGGGGAAAGAGTTACTTTCCTATACCAATCCTATATGGGTCAATTGTTTGATTGAAATTGTCTGGATCTATAAACCACAAATTCTTTTGATCTGATTCTGTCTGCAACGGCTAGATCTTGAGGATGTAGTTAGAGATTGGAGAATAACACACTTTTCTCCCTACACTCTTCCTTTGGCATTAGGATGCCCAAATCCTTTGGTCATTTATTTGTATACATGCATTTGGGTTGGGAACTGATCACTCCCTTCCCCATCTCATCATCCTACACATTAAAAATAATCAATCATCTAGCATTTTCTATCATCACTCTCATTTAGTGCACTTTATCACGACATTACACTTTTAAATACATTGCATAGATTGACACATTGATCTATAGTTTGGTATGCTATATGGTTCTTTCGGCATGCTTCTAGTACACATCTGTGCATTCTACTATAGCATGGGCTTCTATGACTTCTCTCAAGTACACATCTCTATCTACTTTATATTACTGAGCTTTCCGCTCACCAACATAAAGCGGGGGAAAATGTAGTCTAAAAATCATGCACTTACTATTACATTTATACTGCCAAGTATGTTATTTTATATATGGATCTCGCGTGGTAAAATTATTAGCTAATGACCTATCCCCTAGTCATGTCATTAGTTACTTATTCGTCATCATCATTTATTTTACACAGTCGTCAGTTGTTTACACAGTTTTGATCATCTCTCAGGGATTATCAAGTGTCATTATTTAGTTGTTTTTTTCTCAAGTCTTTAATTAGGGCACATAGGGTAGTAATGGGGTGCCCATGGGTGCCACGATCCTTAATTTTAGGAACCCTAGTCCCCACAAAACTTGGGTCTAATTTACTTATTTGAGGTTGGTCTTTGTCATTTTACCTCTCATCCATCACTTTTCCCAGATAACCTAACTTGGGAAGTCATTCTACATTTTGTACTTTCTTCCAAATGACCTAACTTGGAAGCCATCATACATTTCACATTTTCTTCTAGATGACCTAACTTAGAAGCTATCACATTGCGGTGACACCCGTGGAGTGGGGGAAAGAGTGCCTTTCCTAAACTACTCCTATATGGGTTAACTGTTTGATCAAAAAATTCTAGATCCAGAAACCACAAAGTATTTTGATCTGAGTCCGTCTACAGTAGCTAGATCTTGAGGATGTAGTTAGAGATTGAAGAATAACAAACTTTTCTCCCTACAGTCTTCCTCTAGTGGTAGGACACCTGAATCCTCCAGTCGTTTATTTTTATATGCACGTTTGGGTCGGGAAATTATCAATCCCTTCCCCATCTCATTATACTACACGTTCAAAATCATCAATCATCTCACATTTTCTACCATCACTCTCATTTAGTGCACTTCATCAAAACATTACGCTTTTCACTATGTTGCATGGATCAACACATTGATCCATGGTTTGACATGTTATATGGTTCTTTCAGCACACTTCTACTACACATTTGTGTGTTGTACTACAACATGGGATTCTCTGACTTTCCTCAAGTACACATCTCTATCTACTTTATGCTACCGAGCTTTCCGCTCACCAAAAGAAATTGGTGGAAAATATAGTAACAGAATCACACACTTACTATTATATTTATACCACCAAGTATGTTATTTTTTTATGGTCTCGCGTAATAAATGTATTCACTAATGACCTATCCCCTAGCCCTTTCGTCAGTTAGTTGCTCTCCATCATCATCTATCTTACACAGTTGTCTGTTGTTTACATGGTTCTGGTCGTCTCTTAGGGAATATCAGGTGTCATTATTTATTCATTTATCTTCTCTAGTCTTTGACTATGGCACCTAGGGTAGTACTGGGGCGCCCATGGCACCCCAGTCATTAATTTTTGTTTCCCTGTCCCCACAACACTTGGGTCTAATTTACTTATTTGAGGCCAACCTTTGTCATTTTACCTCTCATTCCCCTAAGTACTAGTTGGAATGCCGGGTAATTAGTGTCGAAACTTGAGCAAGATATATTTATATAAACATAACATACTCATTATCCTATGGGGGGACTGTATACTATCACGAGCTAACTATCTACTAAGGCAATGGACTACATTTGGGCATCATTTACATCTACACCACACAAGCATAGGTGGAAAGGGTTTTATTCATTCTAGTCCATCAATCATTTTCATTTTTACATCTAGTTATTGCCCCCTACTTTTGTTTCATTAGCGCTAAGGAACCCTATGCACACAATTGCACACACAAGATCACAAAACTACATTGGGTCTAGAATGTAGTGCATCGCTGAGTTGTAATTCCACCATTGTGATAGCTAAGGTCAGTCTGACCCCTTCATATGCATATATATTTTTTATAGATTTGATGCTTTGTATGGGGTTTTGAAGGTAGATCTCCATAACATATATATGGCGACATAAGAGAAGATATTGTGACAACTATATGAAAAAGATAAAGATAATGTGAAGACCTAGCAACACTGTTAAATTCATATCCTAATATTTTTTTATAGATCAAAGTGCCTAGCTTATAGACCAAGGTAACCATAGGTGCCCCAATCCTCTCCCAGGTGCCCTAGTCCAGTCAGATCTTCAGTTACTGCAATTTCCTGGGTAGCACCTTCACATTCTTCCTTGTCTGCACATCAACCTGTTCAAGTCTAGCACACAACAAGGTAATTCATTTTCAGGTTAGTACCCCATCCCTCTTATTTTTATTATTTTATTTCATTTTAATATCAATTAAAATTATATAACATTTAAATTTCAGTTTATACCATTTATTCCATTATTGTTACTAGTTTAGATTAGCTATAGAATAACATTAATAATCTACATTTTAGTTAATCAGTAGGAGATTAAACTGAAAGTAGGCATTGATAACAAAGATTATTGTCGGAATAATCTTAGGCCCAACCTATATAGGTGTAGTCACAAAATCATGCACTTTAAGTATTATTTATCCCTATCTCATACAACTATTTAGTAGGTTCTTAAGTGAAGAAAGTACTAATTAATCCCGCCTTTAGCCATCTTGTTTTACTTTTTAATTCATCATTCCCACACACTTTTACATACATTCCCATCTATTTCGGCACTTCCCCATAATTTTTGCCTAAACTAGGGTGCCCATACCTATTCTGGGGAGCCTCGATCCTTATTTCACCTTCCTGCCTCTTTTTGGGATCTTTCTAGCCATTTTTCATCCTTATCTTTTTCCTAGTCACCCATGCTAGGATTAATTACAAAATTAGAGTAAGAGAACCATATAAATATAAAGTTATGAGACCATAATGAGGGTCCTAGCGTCACTTACTACTACCACTCCATCTAGAATTACATCCATTACATCCACATACTTTCATGCATCAAGGCTAGGAGATTTACATCAACACACACTTAATAGGGGGAGGGATTCTATTCTCTTCCATGTACACATACTATTACATTTTATACATTTAGTTATTGCTCGCTACTTCAAAAAGTAATACTACCACAAGAACACCCAGGGCATCACACACACACACACACACACACACACACACACACACACACACAAGAACTACATTTGGGTCCAAAATGTAGTGCGGTGTTTAATTTAGTAATACCAGTGTTAGGTTAGTCTGAATCATTAATTTACATCTTTTAGTTTTTTAGGGTTTTGATACTTCTTTTGTCTCCATCAAGAATTCAAATTCATTTTCCTATATTCGGCACATTCGGCACAGTTCACTGAATCCATTGTGATAAACATCGAAGGTTCCAGAGCATCTTCTGACCCAAAAATAACCAGGTTCTAAGCTTTTTCAAATACCAAGGCACCTTGAGGCACCCCAGCACCCTCCTGGGAACTCCAGTCTGCTAAGATCTTCCATATCTACGCTTTTTGGGACCACAATCATCCATAATTAGCTGAGTTCATTCCTTAACTTCCTCTTGTACATTAGGGTGTTATTTCTTTTAGTTAAATCATTTTAACCTTTTTAGTCACTTCATATTACTTTAGTGCATTTATTTACAGTGTTTATGTCCTCCTAGATTAGATTAACTATTATTACATTTCCCCCATTTTAGTTAATTTTAGTTAATCATTTTGGTGAACCCGACTCAACATACACACTCTTACAAACCTTATTATCCTTAGGCTTCCTTCCTAGTGGCTATCTCCATTCATGACTTTCTAGTTCTTCACCCTGAATTACAAGCTAAGATTATTACTCTTTTACTTACTACTCATATTCCTGACAACACTCATTAAGACATAGTCTATAACACTTTTGCAGACACATTCTCTTAGCATATTACTTTCCCATCTTCTCCTCCTAATGACTGTGCTACTTTTGACATTGATCCGCCTTTGCATATTAGCTCTCACATTCATAATGTCATTATTAAGCTCACTCTAATTGACAATGGATCTGAGCTTAATTTATGTCCCATGTATTTTCTCGAAGTTTTAGGTCTTATCGCTTGTGACATTAGTCCCTCTAGTATTTTACTGCATGCTTATGATTGTTCCACTCATCCATGTTTTGGTCACATCACACTACCCATCATTATTGGTCCTAACACTGTCCACATGGTCTTTTTCATTGTTGATTTCCCATATGCTTATAACTATCTACTTGGTAGACCATGGCTTCATGCCATGTGGTCTGTCACATCCACTATCCATAACTGTGTTATGTTCTTACATGAAGGCATAGAGAACACCATTTTTCAAGACCGTGATCCATTTCAGTATTGTGTCCATGCTCTAAACACTAGTCTTCCTATTCCACATATTAATACTACACATGATTCTCATCCTATGGATGAACCGCCACATTTACCACCATTTGATGGTACTATCTGTGTGATAGATGTTGTTTCTTCTATGATACCTGCTACTACTACTGTTATGATTCCTCATCAGGGGCCTGTTCATTCTATGGATGTCGATCTATCACATCCCCCTCCACATACATTTCCTACTTTACCACGCCCACCCTTCACTTGCACACTACTCATTAATAACTCGTATTGGGAGAATATTCCATTCAATCATACATGCAATGTCACTACATGTTCCCATGATGGTTTATCTCATCGTGGTTTCAATTTTTGGGACCTCCATCCTTCTATTCATGCTCCTCATCTATACTATGGATTTGTCACTATCACTGCCACTAATGGTTTGCGAGTTTTTCATAGTCTAGTCTATTTATCACATACCCCTTGTTCTTCTCCACTCACATTAGGGGAATCTTGGCTTACTTATATTAGAGGCATATTAGATCTTAGTTACATTGATATATCATTTATTATGCCTTTCGGTTGCGTTTTTATCTCCAATAGTTCTTTTTTTGGTTACTCACATAATTTCACTTAGTGGTATGCACACGGTTGCCCACATCCTCCATTCACTGATGAGGAGTATGTTATGGGCATGTATCATTTACATCTCAATGGATAATTACTTGATCAACCTAATATTATCACTTACCAATTTACTAATGCATACCCATTCGATTTTGATCTAGAGGATGATGATCTCATTGACGACTTTACATAGTCCCTTAATACACTGACGTGGGGGAAATTGTACATTAGACATCCCCCTAATGTTTTAGCTTAGTCACATAGTATTACATCGTACCTTTTGCACTTATTATCTATCGTCCTTTCCCATAGGCATACCATATCACATGTCACAACACCATCGTTCCGTGATGACGCACTCTTGTGCTTCAGTTCACACTTGACTATTGAGGGATTACCATTACACTGAACCCAACACACCACACCATAGGAATTACATATTACATTTCATCATACATTGTGTGCCATGCACCATTCATTATGCACTTAATTCTACATTATACTAGTCCTCATCTATGCATTACATCCATTAGGGTATCTACGCACTTAGTCACATTATACACTGCACATTTCTACACATGTTCTATATCCTATGCTAGGTTACATTCCATATGAGTCTAGCTTTACATTTTATCATTACATATTCCACTTCTATCTACACCTATTATTGCACTTTACACATTACATAATATACATCTTACATACCCTACACATCCTATATTACATTTCCCACACCGCACATTTACAAATCATATTCATCATATGGTCAGCTAGTTTCACCACACATTCTACAGTTTTTTATATGCACTGCACTCACCACCCTTCGACATACTTTAGTTCCTCAGTCCATACTTGATTATCGAGGGTTTATCAATCAAATGGACCTTACCTTTATCATGCGACATTCTTAGAATAGTGACATACGCTTCAGGTTAAATCATATAATGACATACGTTTTAGGTTAAATCGTCACCCATCTTAATCCTTTCATCTTATAGTGATATATGCTTAGAGATAAATCATCACTCATCTTAATTTTTTGATCTTATAGTGATAAACGCTTAGTGCTAAATCTTCACTCATCTCAATCCTTTCATCATATAGCGATATATGCTTAGGAATAAATCATCACTCATCTTCTCAATTTTCTAGTGATATACGTTGAGTTCTAAATCATCACTCAACCATTCAACAAGTTGTTATATATGCTTTGGCTATAGGGTTCACACACATCTCTCCACATGTCGTATTTCATCACCTTTACATATACACACATATCATAATGCCCTAGACACAACAAAACACTACTAAACCATTTCCCAATGACACACTCTCTTTTACAGTTCATTCTTGACTGCTAAGGGGGAAAACAAAATGAACCTTATTACATACACTTTCATCCACTCGAGGGGCACACAACTCCTATCATTATATCTTGCATTCCATTCCATCCATCCACAACATATTGCATTGTCTTAGGGGCATTTATTTGTGTTTTCTAGTGTTTTACTTGATCACTTTACTACACATGTTAGATTGATTTCTAATATTTCATTATCTATATAATACACACATGCACGTTCACTCCTTTGTTTACAATGATCGTATATACGGGAATATTACATGTGGCATGGATGCTCTCCTTCTACCCTTCATATACTAGTCGTTGGGGGCATTCACATTCATCTCATACAAGTGTTATTATTTCATTTTATACCTAGCATCTTACATTATTTGATCATACACGCTTTGACATATTAGTTATTGATCTAACATGTTAATGGGTGTTCCATGTGTAACACTTTTTTTGTAGGCTTACATGTTTCCATGACTACTTGATTGTTTTTTTCTACTTGTCTTCCATTATTTTCCATTGTATGTGGGCTTTGCCCTATGTTTGTGTGTGTACTTATGTGTTATTTATGGCCACGACAGCCTTGCATGTCTTGCAACATCGTGAGTGATGTCCCATTTTTGTAACCTACTTTGTGTGGCTTACTTGTTTCTTACGTGTTTACACTATTGTGCTAAGTAGTTTCTACATTTTCTATGTATTTTACACTTGTCTTATTACATGCATGTGTTTTCGGACTAACACTTGTTTTGGTTAGTCATCTGTGTTTGTGTGCACCTTGGTTTCTACCAAGCTCACCCCCTTTTTCCCCCTGCAGGGTAGATTTACAAATTTTAAAGTGTGGTAGGTCCTCTTTTGGGGCCACATTGTCCTATCAATGATGTCGCATGCTCCCCCAACAAGGGAGGAATCATTGAGGTTTTACACACTAACACAATGTATTTACACCGGTTAAGTACATTTCACTTTTTGCCCTTGGAATTGTGGGTTTACATACAACGAGTGGGTTCAAACCAGTCTACGAACACCATACACAACGGATTTTACAAGACATGGTTTCCTTAGAATTTATGGGAAGTAATTATAGGCTTGGAGGTTACACTGGGTGTACCTCTCTACACTACTTAAGACAGTGGCGTCAAATCGTCCAAAAAACTAGGACAATACAGAGATATCTTCACATACATTTTAGTAGAATCGGTCAAAGGTTGGAGGACACATAGCATTTCCTCCCTACATTTCTTCCGTCAAGGTGGTGTGAGATCACCCAAAAATCTCGCAGTAGTACATGATATCCTTCTACACCCTTTTTTCTCGACATGGATCAAGTGCACATGTTCCATTTACACTTTTCATTTTACATATTTTACACATTTCTATACACATGCATATTTTACATAGAATTTTTACATACATGCATATTTGACTACTTGATTGTTTTCTCCTTGCAGGTCTGGATGTATGAGAAAGAAGCAGTCAAATTAGGGGTAACGACAACAACAACAACAACAACATTCTTCTATGGCACATTTCTTACTAACCATGTAGGTACATTACACACCACATCAGTTACACATGTGTTTCACCCTTGGTTCACTCTCATCACTTTTTTTTATATGCGCATTTTTTATCTATAGTTTCTATGCTCCATATTTTTATAATTCCACTCTTTTGTCTAGTCCTTCGGAAAATTTTCTACTACACTCTACATGGATATCAGGTATGCATCTCTATCTACTTTATATTACTGTACTTTCCACTCACCAACATAAAGTGGGGGAAAAATGTAGTCCCAAAATCATGCACTTTAGCCATTATTTAGCCCGGTCTCATGCTACTATTTAGTAAGTTCTTAAGTGAAGAAAGTACTAATCAATCCCACCTTTTGGCCATCTTGTTTTAGTTTTTATTTCATCATTCCCGCACATTTTTACATACATTCCTAGCTATTTAGGAACTTCCACATCATTAGCCTAAACTGGGGCACCCAGACCTATACTAGGGCACCTCAAGGTGCACTGGTCCCACCTAGGGTGCCCCAATCCTAATTTCACATTCCTGCCTCTTTTCGGGCTCTTTCTAGCCAATTTTCATCCTTATCTTTTTCCTAGTTGGCGATGTCGGGATTAATTGTGAAATTAGAGCAAGGGAACCCTCTAAATATAAATTTATGTGACCATAATGAGGGTCCTAGCATCACTTAATACTACCAATCCATCTAGAGTTGCATCCATTACATTTCTTACATCCACATACTTCCATGCATCAAGGCTAGGATATTTACATCAACACACAAATCATAGGGGGGATTCTATTCTATTCCATGCACACATACTATTACATTTTTTACATTTAGTTATTTCTCGCTACTTCAAAAAGTGTGACTTACACAAGAGCACCTAGGGTACGACATGAACACACACTAGAACTACATTTGTGTTCGAAATTCAGTACATCTCTCATTTTAGTAAGCCCACTATTGTGGTAGCTGAGGTTAGTTTGACACATTCATTTGCATCTTTTATTTTTTAAGGGTTTTGATATTTCTCTTGTCTCTTGCAGTCCTTCAACTTCATCTTTCTATATTCGGCACATTCAAGGTAGTTCAGGGAATCCAGTGTGATAAGCAGCCAAGGTTATAGAGCATCTTCCGACCTAGAAATAACTAGGTTCTGATATTTTTCAGAGACTATAGTTTCTATTCTATCATACCATGGCACCTCGAGGTGCCCCAGTACCCTCCTAGGTGCTCCAATCTGCTCATATCTTCTAGATCCACACTTTTTAGGACCTCTATGTAGCCATTCTATCTTTTGTATTTTCTTGTTAGACATGTGACACCTTGCAACAGTCATCCATAATAAGTTGAGTTCATTCCTTACCTCCCTCTTACACATTAGGGTTTTATTCCTATTAATTCAATCATTCTAACCATTTTAGTCACTTCATATTACTTTAGTGCATTTATTTATATTGTTCATGTCCTCCTAGATTATGTCAACTGCTATTATATTTCCCCCATTTTTGTTAATTTTAGTTAATCAATAGGTAGTGTGATAGTGCCTAGGCATGTGCGAGTAGTGGAATCATAGCCATGAATGAGAGTGGAATTTTTAGTAATTAGATTATTAGTAATTCCAATTTTCTTTAAAAGGGAGTGAGCACATAGATTAATGGCGGATCAATTGTCAATGAGTACACACTTGATACAAATGGTACCAATGATAGTAGTGATAAGCAGAGGTTTATGTATTATCAATAGCGGGTAACGATATGTCCTCATTACTAAATGATATAACATGTGGTAAATTTTTGAGAGACTGAATGAGATGTGTGAAGGCCACAGAAGAATTATTTTTTTCAATGTGGATAGAACTAAGGGTGACCTCTAATGTATGACAATAATCGGGTGCATTGTACAATAAGTCGTAACGAGGTATTTTGGCCATTGTATTATTAAGTTTCTCGATGATATCATAGCCCTTAAGGGTGGTGGTAGGATCCGTAGAAATGATAGGTGGTGGGATGCAAATGGGTAAAAATATAGGAGGAAAAGTGTGGTGATTGGTGACTACATTAATAATTGGATCATCCATATGAGTAATAAAGTGAGGGGGATGCTAAGTATGAACTTGCATAAAATCAGCAGTGATAGTAACCATGTCATAAACCTTAGTCGAGGTGAAAGAAGGATAAACATATTGATCTATAACTTGAGAAGAGAAATTTTGATACATTCTCAGAAGGTAGGGTTTGAAGGTAGGGTTCACCAACTGATTTAATAAATATAGAAATTTGTAAAAGCCTATTATATTGCAGAGTCACATATGATAAATAAACACTAAAGTACAAATTCGACATAAGTAATAAGCTAAAATAATATAAAACCCTAGGTGTAAGAGAGAGAGTAGAAGACTTAGCTAATTTCACAATCAATCCCAAAGTATGATAGACTAGAAGGCTGATAAACATGAGGAGAAGATTGTCACAATCAAACTCCAAAAATACTAGAACTGCCAGATGAGCCTTGACTAGGGCATCTGGAATGAGTCATGGGTGCCTAAGCACCAGAGTATGATTCTTGGTTCCTGTATCTGCAAAAATGGTTGGAACCTGACTCTTCTGGTGTCGCAAGGTGGTCATTAACCTTCAATTTTGGTTGTTTGTATGTCGCACTATATCCACATAATTCTCTTGTAACCTGAAAAGAGGGAGATAACATACAAAACCCCAAAACACATCAAATCCTAAAAAATAAAAGATCGAAATGGGGATTTGAAATGACCCTGGTGGTCACTTGATAGAGTGAAATTATGACCAAGCATTACACTACATCTCATAATCCATGTAGTTCTTGTACATATGGTATATAATTATGCCCTAGGAAGCTCTTGTGCAAGATGCACTTGATAACAAGTAATAGGTATAGGTAGAAATGTAGATACATGTGTGGATGTCAAAATGAATTTCCCCTCCAATCCGTGTATGTAGAAAATGTAGTCTCTTGTCCCTTGAATAAAGCTATATGAATGTTTTTTATGCTCTTAGAATGCCTTTGGATGCAACATTAGCCGATGATAGTAGATGCTTAGATCTTGGTCCTTTATTATGATCACATAGATTTGTATTTATATGATTCCCTTGGTTGAATTTCATAATTGACAACTAAAAGGCCGACCCATAAGAAAACAAGATGGCCAATGGTACCTAGAGGGTATGATTGTGCCTAGGAATTGGCGTCCTGGTTGGGCATTAGTGTCCAGATTCAATAAATATAAAGCAATGAAGATTAGATTGGGTTGTGTGGTGTGCGATACCAAAGAGGAAACAAGAAAGATAGAAAAGAGGCCAAAGGTAGATGCCAATAGAAATGTACCCAAGTGCATGATTTTATGTCTACAATACTCTTATTGGATCATGTTGAAGATTGACTTGAGATTGAATGGGTCAGTGCTTCTGAGAAAGGATATATGCAATAAAGGACATGAGAGACAATATTTCCCCATACAATTATACATGCAAGGGTTCGATTGGAATTTCCCCCTAAGTAAGGATACATGCTAGGGGTAAGAAAAGTGTTTGATTGGATATTTGGAATGATCATTAGGATAAGAGTAGAAATTCGGATATTTAAGAATTGTATCGATAGTTGCTGGAATTTTTTGAAACATTTTTTTTGAATGTTTTTAGGATTTTGAAATGTTTTGAATTTTTTTAGATGTGACTTATGTGATTGTTTGAATGTTTTTTTGTATTTTAAATTTATACGATTTTTTTGGATTTTAACATTTTTGTTTTTTTGGATTTTGATTATATTTATTTTTTCTGAATTATTTACTCGATAAACGGTGAACTATCTGAACCTATGTTTAAACAATTGTAAATATTTCATTCCATTGGTAGAGAATAGATGATATAGTGATATTATGTCTTACTCTTCCCTTGACTCCACGTAACTACAAATATGTGAGGGCTCAACACCAAGAGCCAAGAAGGATGCAAGATATGAGATAGCGATGTGCAAATGAAGATGATGAGTGTAAAGACACGAGGTCAACAATGGTCTATTTGGTAAAATGTGACTCATCTCTAATTAAGATTATCTGACTGATTCCAAGATTATTTCACTTTATAGGTTTTGACAAGACTTAGATCCATTAATAGCCTATTGTTGGCAAGATTTGGTGTAAGGAATTGTTTTCGCTCTTAACATGGGCAACTAAATTGATTCTTTGGATTTTGTATGATCAAGAACTTTTGATTCAATTTTATGAAGGCTTTCTTTTGCTTGATTTGTTTTTTGAAATGACCCCCTACATGTACCCCCATACCACCAGTAAGAGGTAATAATTCAACACCAAAGACAAGACGTAGACGATTAAGGGTAACTTTCTCTTTTCGTAGTCTCACGCTACTAGTAAGAAGCGTGGGCTTAGCACCAAAGACTATGAATGATGAATGGTGTAACGATTTTTAATTTTTTCATTTTGATTGATTTTCCCTTGTTTATGTATTGTGCTTGTTTTGGAAATATATTTTTCCCCCAAATATCAGCCTCACGTGGCTAGTAATACACAAAGGCTCATCATCATAGATTGAAATCAAGGGGGGTTAATCCCTAGGAAGACTAGTTAACTTCCTAGGGCACTAGCAATCAAGGGGCACCTGAATATAAATATTTTCAATATTTTTAATTGATATTGGAATTCAACATTAATTTTTTTTACCAAAAAGTATATATTAATCAACCCTTGCATTGATATTATAATAAAGTAATATAAATTCCATGAATAAACATAAAAAAAATTATAATATTTTTAAAATTAAAAATAAATATGCATCTTGTTAAGCTCGTACGATTATGTTGGTATTGTTACCCATTCTCTAATGTAGCTTTAGATAATTCAAGTGTATAATTTTTTATCATAAAAGGTTAGTGTAATTTTTTATAATGTCACTAATGTAGCTAGTAAAGGTACGTATAGTTGAAGAAAAATTCTTAATTCTCTATTCTTAATGTTTTGGGCGAAATGTATCTTTTTTATCCGGAGGAATTAGTAGGCTTGCAGGTCCAAATACAACTCTTCACAACACCATAGAAGCTACCTCAGATTAATTATCTACATCCATAGATTATTACTTATCCTTATTTGATAATTTTATAGGATATTTGTATTCCTTTTTTATACCAATTTCTCTAAATTATTGATTTATGATGATCCTTATGAAAATTTCAAAATACAATAATGTACGTAGTTTTTATTTATTTATTTAATGGGGAAAATTATTAACTAAAATTTTAAGAAGGTCATCCACTTGAATTATTGCCTAGGGCACTCCTAACCTTTAATTCGGTTCTAACTGAGATAGGTAGACAAAAGATGTAAGTAAAAAAAATTAATTATTTCTTGTTAAGGATATAGCTTCTACGAAAGGAGGATTTTCCATCAATAAGATTCTATACAAGATAGTACATAAAAACATCTAGAATGGAAGAATCCATAAAAGGGATGAGATACATAATACCCCATAGGAACAAGATTAACATGTGTCTTATAGGTGGAGTGTGAATATATGATAATGAAATGATAGATATATTTTTCAATTAATTAAACAATTTAAAAATTAATTTACAAGAAGATTTTACTTCTTTACTTTTGATTTTCAAATAGTACTATGATGAGGGGTTTGATATGCCAGATATTTTTCTCTTGTCTCTTATTGATTTTTTCATTTTTTATAGATTAAGGTTTGTAAATGACTTATCATTATGGAAGGGGTCCATGTTTATGAAAGTTTAATGGTCCTGATTTACGAGACTTGGGCGGACAAGGTCCAAGTCCACAAAGTAGATAGAAGGATATTCAACAAAAAATTTATTTAATTCATCTTGATTTATGATATTTGGGCAGACGAGGTCCAAATCAATGGATTAGACAGAAGGATTTTCAATGAGTAAGTTTGTATCGAATAGTTCATTGAAAAGGCCATGTTTGGATAAAGGTAATGTGTAATTTTCATTATGGGCTTCATGCTCTCCAATTCCTTTTTCAATGATAGCCATCATGGGTGGAATAGAAGATATTGATAAAATATATAGATGATATATATTTGAAAACAATATCAACACTAATACGGTCCTCAAACTTGAAAAGAATAATGTGGGGAGTGAAAGATGTATCTATAGATGGGCCTTCAAGGAATCTTAATGATTTCAACGAAAAAAATTCCATCACTAAAGGTTTGATTTTATGATCAGAGATGAACATTTCAATCCATAAGGAATTATTGTTTATGATGTTCAAATTCAAAAGGGCGTGTAAAGTAAATGATATGATTGAATGATTATTTGACGAAAGATTCACGATTACGGCTTGAAATAGTGGTGCATTGATAACCCTAGGAATATGCACATGTAAGGATGTATCGAAATGTAGGTGTTATTTTTGTCATATCCATGTGAGGTATTTGTGTAGATTCCTCCCTTGAATTTTTGATAATATTATGGGAAACAAACGAAGACTTTACATTATATAACTATTGTTAAATATTCATATACTTAGGATTAGAAATTTGAGGTGTCATGGGTAGTTTCCAAACATATTTTGTAGTGTTGCGATAGAAATTCTAGGGTTGTTGGTTTTGATGTTATCCATATATTTAAATGTAGGATCCAACAATGACAAGATAGAACCAAGCTTAACATGGTTTGATGGTTGACCCTTATCTTTATAATTTTCATTGGTATCGTGTGTTGGAAAGGGATCTTGAATCACTTCCAATTATTCATTTGGTGTGATTGTATTATAATTATCTTAAATTTCAATGTCCCCATTGTCAAGAAAATCTTGGATGTAATGGAGAATATTTGAGAAGTGATCTGTAGAATGGCCATTGATGTGGTGGTATTCATAGTATTATGATTCTTTATACCACTTGGGTTTCAGTTGCCCTTTGGTGAAGGGTCTTGTGATTGGATGAGTGACCATTTTAGCACTTGATAAGTGATGAAATACACTATAAATAATTTCTCCAAGAGGTGTGAATTGTCTTCGCTTGATTTCCCGTGGATTAGTTTCTTTACTAGATATTTTGATTGGTTATTTTCTAGATTCTTCATTGACTTGGGAAGCCATATGAAATATTTGTCAACATCCTACGAATTTTTTCTAATAAATCCTCATTTTATGTTTTGTGTTAGCTCACCATTGTACTAAAGGTAAAAACCAAAAGTAAAAAGGTGCTTTATGATATTGATGAATCTAATCCAGAAGGATTGCATTGATAGGGAATTTAGATTTGATTGGTTTTCTTAAACTTAGATAAAATTAATATCTAAAAGTATAATATGTTGATTTGGTAGGATTGATATGCTTAAATTTTGTCCAAGTGAATGTCCAAAATATAAGACTTTTAATTAGGATTTGATAGGTTAATCTTTGAACAAGGTGAATGTTCAAAAGATAAAGTTTTGATTAAGAGAATAGATAGGCTTAAATTTGGACAAAGTGAATTTAAAAAAGATAAGGCTTTGATTGATGTATAAGATAGGTTTAAATTTATACAAATTGAGTGTCTGAAAGATAAGGCTTTGATTGATAGGATATGATAGGATTAAATTTAGACAAAGTGAATGTATGAACGATAATATTTGTGATTGGAATTTGATAGACTTAACTTTGAACAAAGTGAATGTTCAAAAGATGAGATTTGTGATTGGAATTTAATAAACTTAACTTTGAAAAAAGTAAATGTTCGAAAGGTAAGGTTTTTTTATAGAATTTGGTAGACTTAACTTTGAACAAAGTGAATGTTCGAAAGGTAAGTTTTTTTATTAGAATTGGATAGACTTAACTTTGAATAAAGTGAATGTTTGAAAGGTAAGGCTTTTTATTATAATTTGATAGACTGAAGTTTGAACAAAGGAAATGTTCGAAAGGTAAAATTTGATACGACTATAATTGAACAAAGTGAATGTTCAAAAGATAATACTTTTGATTGATAGAGAGGATATGCTTAAATTTAAACAAAGTAAATGAGTGAAAAATAAGGTTTTGATTGGAGGCTTGATAGGATTATACTCGAATATGGGTACTTAAGATATAAGACTTGGATTGAGATTCCGATAGCTTTTGATAGGATGAATTTGATGATTTGGATTTTGATTTTCGATAGGATTTTGGAAAAAGAAAGGATATTTTTTATTTTTAAAATAAATTGAATGTGGATATAATGAGATGTGGAAAACAATCTGTTTTCAAACCAAAAATCTTAATAGTAAAAAAATATAGAAAAACTTTGTAGAACTTATTTTCATAATGGTTTTGAACAAACAATCAAAACAACAAAGAAAATACAATTTTTTTAGAATGGATTTTCAAAAGGTTTTGAACTAAAAATCAAAACAAAGGGAAATATGATACTGATTTTTTTAGAATGGATTTCATAATTAGTTTTGAACAGATAATCAAAATAAAGGGAAAATTTTGCCCCGATTTTTTAAGATACCTAGGAATTTGGACAATATTCAGTCACAAATACTTGTTTGAACGAGTACATGAACCAGGAATAAATTCATGGCTATGGACTATACCCTACAATCAATTAAGAATGGGACAAATTTTGGTATTCCTCACAGGTATTACTAGTCAAGTGGCTTGGGGTGTTACCCGTTTCGTTGGCCAGTTCCCTCAAGGTCCCAAATAATTTATGGTTCCTACGGTAGTCATCTTAATGAGTTTTAAGACTATGTCCAAATAATTCTCACAGTTAAGCCAACGTTTATAAACCCTTATCTGAACCTGTAATACAAATTTTTATATAGTTTATTAAAATTTAGAAATGTTTTTGTTGTCTTCAACCAAGGCAACCTTTATGTAAGATGTTAAGATTTTTCTTGATTTTTCAAGGTATTATTTAAAATATGTGGTCCTACACATAATGAATTAGTAGTTTCCCTACAAAAAAAATAGAAAAACAGAGAAAATAGTAAGGAAATCAAGAAAACAGATGCTAGAAATACTAAAAAAAAAATTTAAACCTACATAGAACACAAGCACGCCTATGTTAAACACTAGCGCACTTACAAATTATGCATGGTCATGTATAATTTATGGTAGCACACATATATTTAATGCAGACACATGAAATTTTTATGGTAGTACACTTACAAAAGCACAAAACCACACTTTATGTTGACGAAAGCATGGATCCTAGAAAAATGAAAGAGAAGAGTGAATTAAAAAATACTAGCGCATGTAATAAACAAGGGAGTGTATGCAAAATGATGGTGGTACAAGGAATATGATGGTAGCACAATTTACATGCAACACTAGCATACCTAATGGAATGGGAGCGCAAAATTCATATTTATAAGAAAAATAAAACAAAACATAGCAAAATGGACTATATTTTTTAAACTACTCTTGATTTACTCCACCGTTAACCCTAAAATTAGGTCACCAATGTCAAAACAACACAAATAACACAAATTCAAGGCTACTTTTATAAAAAAAATAAGGAGAAAATGTAAAATGTGTGAGTTTTGGTCCCACCTTGCTTGTGAGAATGTAAACCAAGGAGATTACATGAATTTAGAATATTAACACAAACAAAGAAAAATTTCCCTTGATAAGTTCAAAATCCACCTCAAATTGGATATGGCTATAGAATTAGGGTTAAGTAATGATCATGTTTGATCCAATTGATTTGAATACTTTTTTTATATTTATAGATGCTCCAATAAGTATTCTGAATGGAATATTGATCAAGCTATGAGAATGAAGATGATTGATTTGATTTGATTGGATACTCGAAGAATAATAATATGATTGATTGATTCACCAAGCAATTAAAAAAATAACAATATGAACTCTCAAGCTTGGTTGTGAATGATTTTTGAAGGAAAGACCATTTATTTATAGTTGAGGAAGGAGAATCCTTACGCCCAAGATTAGATTGGATTGATCTGAATCTAACTAAACATGACTGATTCGTGTAGTTTAGTTTCCAAATTGATTGAAGAGTTAAAAAAAATTTCTAAGCTTATATGGGTAATCTATTGTTGAGTTGGCAAAGGTTTCACATGCTTTTGAATATTTAAACTTAGAATTAAATATTAATTTCATGTCCTTTATTTTATTCACACAAAAAAGTGATGTGAGTGATTTTCTTTTGGAAGGATGTGAATTAATTTTGGATTGCCATGACTTGGGAGATATCTTTAGCTAACTCAAATGCATTATTTGATTTAGTTTAAACATATCCTCTTGATTTTAATAATGATTTTTACTTTCGTCGTGACTTTTAGTCAATTAATAGGATGTGGATAAGAAATGAGGATATTTAAGTTATTTAAATATGAAAGTGGATATGTGAGGATTTATTTAATTAATTTGATATTAAATTAGCTAACAAAATTATCTAAGGGGGGTGATGGGGTGTAATAGAGTTAATTAAATTAAATCTAGAGGACAATGGGTTTAATAAGATTTTGAATGCTTATAGAGCATAGTAGTTATTTTGGGGTGTCTACAAATTTTAATTAATCAATTAACACATAACGTAAAGTTTATATTAAATAAATAAATTGTATTTTTATTTATTTAATTATAAAATAAAGTTTATAACATAAGAACACTCAAGAGGGGATTAAACCCTGCTTAATATTAATATTCTAACACTCCCCCTTAATATTAAGTGGTGTTTATATGCCAACATTACCTATTTATACGATAGGATTTACAACACTTAAACAAAAATGAGGGTTTAGGCTATATTATATCATATTTGAAATATTTATACACCTTCATCATGTTAAATTTACCTTTTGGTACAAAATTATTTGGAATCCATAAATCATAAGTGATTATTTAGGCTAAGCATGATTTATAAGGCTACATCTTACAACTTCTTATGGAAAATCTATACAACTATAACTAGGATCCTTTTATAAAGTAACGACCTCCTTTACAATATGATGATTTAAAACTGGACTACATAGTAAACTTAGAGTGATGAGTTTAATAAGTTCATAAAAGATCTTTTATAATGCTTTAAATTGGAGTAGAAGCATAAAGGTGAAGAGAACACATGGCCAACCATTAGGAAGTGGAATTGTCATACACATTCCCCCTCAATGGAAACTCTGAAAGTCCAAGAATTTAATGAAACATGTAGAACTTCACAACACACAATAGATTTGTAAATATATCTACAATTTGATCTTTAGTACGAAAAAAATTGGAGATCTATATCACCATATAGTACTTTCTCTCGGATGAAATGCATATGTATCTCTATATGCTTTGTTCTCTAATGCTAAGCTAGATCATTAACTAGATAAATACAAATCTGAATATCACACAAAAGAGGATTACTTCCTTTAACTTCCATGTGAATTTCATCCAACATACACTTTAGCCACATGGCTTCTTTTGTTGCTTCCATTTCACTTCTATATTCTTCCTCAGTAGAGTAGATGAAGACTATTGGTTTCTTCTTACTAATCCAAATAATGGCACCTGTACCAAACTTGAACACATATCTAGTTGTATGTTTTCTATCTATCACATCACTAGCATGGTCATAATAACAATATTCATAAAAACATACATTATCAGAAAAAGTATAGTGTAAACTACAAATAATTATTCATTTAATATAGCTTAATATTCATTTTGCTAACTTCCAACAATCCTAATATGGTTCCTACATGAATATGGAAGAAATACCTACTGCATATGCAATGTCAGGTTAGTGATTGTTAGATAAATTAAACTACCTACAAGTTGCATATAAAGAGTAGGATTAACTTTTTCACATGCAGGTTTAGGATTAAGTTTATAACCAACTTCAATATGAATAGCAATTGGTTTACAATCTACTATATTAAATTATTTAAGAAAATTAGTAGCCTATTGTGACTAACATACAATAATAGAATGTTTATCTTGAAAAAATTTCATGCCTAAAAAATGATGTAATAATCCTAAATCAGTCATTTCAACGTATTGTTTCAATTTAGCTTTAATTTTAAAAATTAAACTATTTAAATTTATAGAAATAATAAAATCATCAACATATAATAAAATAAAAATAATCTGATTATTTTCAACTTTAACAAAGAGATAATTATCATATGAGAAGTTAGTGAAACCAATATCTTTGAAAAAAATGTGTATTTTTACATACCAAGCTCTGGGACCTTGTCTTAAGCCATATAAGATTTTTTCAGTTTAAAATCAAATATTTATTTTCTAAGTTCCTCAAAACCTTTAGGTTGGGTCATGTAAATATTTTCTTTCAAATTACCATTTAGGAATGCATTCTTAACATCTATCTGGTGGATTTCCCAACCATATTGAGTAGCTAAGGTAATGAGAATCCTAACGGTGCTCATTTTTACAACAAGGGGAAAGGTTTCTACATAATCAATATCGAGTTTTTGAGTAACCCCGTGAGCTAATAACTTAGATTTGAACTTATCAATATTGTTATCAGCCTCATACTTGATTTTGTAAAGCCACCTAGAGCCAATAATAATACGTTTTTTCGGAGGGACAAGTCTCCAAGTCTAATTTTAATTAAAGTAAAATATTCATCTTTCATGGCATGTACCCATCTTTCATCTTAAGATGCCTCTTCGAAATATTGGATTTTTGGCTCATGCATAGTCATTAAGGCATGATAGGTACGGTGGCTTCTAGACATCTTACTAATATTACCAGGATTAGAGTTTTAAATAAGAGATTGAGCCATTTAGATCATTTAGTTATAAAGGATACAAGAAGAGACATGTGTTCAATTATAGCTTCATTGTTAAAATCTATTTATTCTTCATTACATTCATCAAGATCATTGCTTTCTAACTCATAAATATTTGTTATAAATAGAAGAAATAGAAGACGACTTACAAAAATATTTTTTAAAGGTTGTAACATTCATGTTCTCAATAACTTCGTATTTTGTAATATCAAAGATCCTTGGACATTTTTTCTACCTCCATAGCCTACAAATATGCATGGATAGGAGGTTTGATCTAACTTGTTCCTTTTTTCTTGAGGAATGAAGATAGAGATAGGGATTCCAAATATTTTCATATGCGATACACTAGGTTTCTTATTAGTCCATTTTTCTGAAGGAGTAGATTGAAATAAGGCTTTAGTAAGGACTCTGTTTGGAATATGAACAATGGTATTCATAGCTTCAGCACTTAGAAATCTAGAAACTTGGGTTGAGTGTAACATAATTCTAGCCATTTCAATAATGGTGTAGTTTTTCCTTTCCACTATATCATTTTATCAAGGATCTCTTAGGGAGTAGTGAGTTCCCTTTGTATTCCGCATTTGATACAAAATTAATCAAATGATTTAATAATGTATTATCCTCCATTATATGTTCTAAGCCTTTTGATTTTGTGACTAGAACTATTCTCTACTAAAGCTTTAAATTATTTAAATTTAGATAAAACATCTAATTTATTTTTAATAAAGAAATACAAAATCATGTAAGAATAATCATCAATGAAAGTAACAATATACAAAGAAATTTTTAGGGAAGTAACTTCTAAAGGTCCTCTAACATCACTATGAACAAGTTGAGGAGGTTCTAATGATTTTTATTCATGATTACTGTAGAAGGGGTTTGTATATTGCTTATCATGTAAGCACCCTTCACAAGTATCCCGATCATGAGAGATATGAGGTATACCAACAACAAGATTAAGATAATACATATCATGCATGCTCCTAAAGTTAATATGACCTAATCGTTCATGTCATAATTGTAAATCATTCCTAATTTAAGTAGAAATACATGAAATGGATGAAAAACCTTTAAAAATGCATATAAACTATTATTTTTCATGCCTTCAATAATAGTAATAGCTAACTCATTTTTTATAAAGCATTTATCTTTTAGAAAAATTACACTATAGTTGTTTTGAGTTAGTTGTGAACATGATAGAAAATTTATTTTCAGTTTAGGATCACACAAAACATCATTTATAAAACCATTGAAAACTTTAATTTTTCCTTAACTTTGAACATCAAGAATGGAATGATCACCAAAATAGATTTGATCATTACATTATGTGATATCAGATAGAATATCATATTTATAAGTCGTGTGCCTAGATGCACCATTATCTAAGATCCATTCATTTTCTTTTGCAGTAGTTAATACAACATCTTAGGTTTTTAATTATTCTTTTCATTTTTGTTTTAATTGTAATTTGGTTTTTTTATTTACCCAAGATTCTTCCTTTTTCTGTCTGAATTTCTCACAATTATGAAATTTTCCTTAAAAACTAATTTTTAGATGATTTCTCACTTGTTTCTTATTAGTACTGGGGGGCTTAAAGTTTGATTTGAAATTTTGATTCTTGTCAATCCTACAAAAGTTATTCTTAGGATTTTGAGTGAGAAATGCTTGAGTGACACTCTCCTTCGAATCAAATATCGACATGACTTGTTCTTCTTGAATTAGGAGAAGACTAAGAGTAGATAAGTCTAGAATATCTTGTTCAGTTTCATATTTTGAGTTTAAGATGGAAATTGAGTTCTTCAAACCTTTCGTGGATGTTCATTTGAATAATAAACTATAACATTTTGTCATGAATCAAATCACAGTTACATCCATCTAATTGAGATTTAATGTTTTTAATTTTAGCATAAAAAATTAACCACTTTTTTGTCTCCCTTCATGGGAGTTGTCATTAACTCAAGAATTAATTTTATATTTTTTGAAAGGCGTGTACATTCATGCATTGATTTTAACAATTTCCAATATTTGCTCATACTTTCCTAGTTTTTAATGTGTAACACAAAGACATCTTACACACGTCACAATATAATTGACATTATTTCATGCACTTTTTTATTGAAATACAGAAACATTGTTTGTTATTGCTTGTCTACTAGTTGACACCTTTGTTTCATTCACAATTGTCCACAGCCTATGTTCCATGAATTTTTCTTTCAATCGTATCTTCCAGATGTTGTAATTAGTATCATTGTAACATCTTAGTCTTGTCAATACTAAAACGATTAGAACCCATTTTGAATGAAACTTTCAAACTCAATTCAAGAGAAAAAAACAAGATTATAATGAAGCATGTATTACATCTTATTATTCACTTTCAATAACAATTAGGGTTTAAGGAGGAAAAAACTACAAAAAATTTTAGTAAAAACTCCCTGTCGTGCCAAATTTGAGATTTTTTTTGTCCTTTTCATGCAATTAATCCTCTACATGTTTCCTATAACATAAGAATGGCAACTTGTCGATTAAATTCACAATTTTCAAAAATAAATTGAGCCATAAATTTTACTATTTTTGAATTAAAGAAAATAATAAAAATATCCTAAATAATCCAAGGAGATACTATAAAATAATTATCGATTTAAATTGTAAATTGAAATTTCAATTTTATAAATTTATTGAATTTAAAAATTAATTCAAGGCCTTGGGAGTTTCGGGAGGAGATTTGGATCTGCTAGGGATTTCTCGCATGATTATGCTCGTTTTATCCTTTTTTCCCTGGTTTTTCAAGATTTTTCTGTTATTATTACCATTTTTCACAGCACTTTGGGAATTTATTCCACCTATTTTTTGCGACGCCAGCCCTTTAAAATGGCCGCTAACCATTCCGTTACAACATCAGTTACACACGGTGGTGAAGATGGCTCCCAAGTGCGAGAGGAAATTCATCCCGAAAGTGTACACCAAGGTAATGTCTCTGATTTCCCACTGGATGTTACTATTGAGCTTTCTTTTGGTTATCTTGTTATGCATTTTTACCTTAACAATTGTTTAGTTTCATATTTATGTGGTCGTATTCCGTCTGAGTCTTATCTTCAAAACTGGATTAAATCCCACTGGGATTCTATCAGCATTCAAGTTACTTGTGTCTAGAACCTCACCAAGGGGTTTTATTTTTTTACTTTTCATGAGCCTTCGCAAGTTCAGTTGTTTCTCGAGTGTTTCACTTGTTGGTACCTTGGAAAAACTTTACTTGTTTTATCATGATGGAGCCCTAATTTTAACCCAGCTAACCAGGTATCCCTTCGAGCTCCGATCTAGCTTGAACTTACAGGTCTTCCATTATAACTCTCGCCATTTCTGAATGATATTGTCCACACGCTTGGCCATGTGATTCATCATGAGCCTAACTATTTCTTTTATGTTTTTCCTCATAAATGGGTTTGCATCAAGGTTGATTTAGCATCTGATCTGCGGGACCACATTGACATACAATTTGGGTCCATGCGTATCTCACAGAAGATTGTCTATTTTGACCTTTGTAACACCTAATTTCAATGTCAAGTGTGTGATCATTGTATTCATGATTTTCCACTGACCCAATGTACCAAGCCCTCCATTGCGCATACCTCATCTATTTCGCAGGCAAAAAACACTGAAGGTTGGACCTAGGTTGCTAACAAGAAGGTGGTGAGAAAGCCTACCTCGGAAGCTATTCTTCCTCCCCCTAAGCAACCCTCATCTCCTCAACCTTTCACTTATGTTCCTGCTAAGCTTGTTCAAGATACTCCTATCATGCAGAACCAAATCACTCTGGTTCAATAGATAGCTTGGAATTCGATTGTTCTGTTGTCTTCACAACATCATTCCTGGAGCCCCTCTAGGGACTCTACAGGGAACATTGGATCGAACGGGCCTAAGTGCCGTCCTAACCTAACAGAGCCACTTGCTTCATACCAATCTAGTTTTCTGTCAAATTGTTTTGGTATTTTAAATTCAGAGGATATGTTGTAGGATGGACAAGAGGAAGAACATTCCATGTCTATCTTTTGATGAATTGTCTCTCCTGGAATGTTAGAGGTCTCATAGAATGCTCTCAAAAATATTTTGTGAAGCACATTTGCCACATTATTGGTAATATTGATATTGTTTGTTTACAAGAGGTTAAGATTACTAGTTTTTTTCTTCAAACTTCCTTATCATGTATTGCTCCGAATTTTCTACATTTTTATTCCTCTCATTTGGAAGGCAAAGGTGGTGTTTCTATTTCTGTGTCACCTAGATTTTCTACCATGATCTCTTCCACGGGGTATGATCCTGATAATAGTGTGGTTTGGGTGTTTTTTAATGATAATGGATTTTTTTTGGTATCGTTAATTTTTCTTCCTCTAATAATGGTCCAAAAAGGACAGCGTTATGGTGATGGTTAGGGGATAATCTACCTTTTTCTTATTGGTTATTATGTGGTGACTTTAATATGGTGGAACATCCCGATGAAAAATTGGGTCTTCTACCGATGAGATGGTGTGTTGGAGAGCATGAAGCTTGGTTCTATTTCAAAAGTAGGTGGGGCATTAAGACCCTCTATTTAAAAGGTGGTGGGACTTTACTTCTCAAAATTGGTTTACTTGGTCCAATATTCGTGAAATCTGGAACATGTGCTCAAATGGCTTGATCATGTCATGCTTTCTCAGCACCTGGGTTTTGCATTGGCGTATAACAATCAGTCTCTTATCACCATGTGGCCTAATATTTGTCTGTCATATCAAATTCTGATATATATCACGCTTATCTGGGATGGGGCCTTTATTAAAAATCCAAGCACGCAATTTTATATGAATGTATCCTTGTTGCATCATCTGGGGGTTCTAGCATACATTGCCCAAGTCTAGAATATGGCACCATCTCCTCCTTATGCTGTCAACTAGATTTCATGGTGGAATGATGTTATTCAATACACTACCAAGTTTCTTTACTGCTTTGGAAAAAAGGTGGCATGAGTCTGTAAACATGCTGACGAGGCTCTCCAACAGGAGTTCTAGCATACAACTTGATTTCTCGAGCTCTAACTATTTGAAACGGTTGTTCAAATCCAAGCTGTTGAGCTTCAACATCATCTCAAGGTTATTGAATAGCATAAATCCAAAGGAGCCCAAATCCAGGCTCGCTTGTAGTGGTTGAAGACTGGTGACAGGGCCTCAAAAGGGTTCTTCAAAATTCTCAGAGCATGGAATATCAAGGAGAAAATCAAAATTTCCCAACTTTCCCATGCTCACGTCACTGCCCTACCAGAAATTTCTTTTGCCTTTGTTGACCATTATACTCTTGTCTTTCAAGCTCATGAGCCTTTTTTTGAAATCACTATCGCTTTGTGTCAATGTATTGAAGTGGTTCCCTGTAAGCTTACCCCGCATGATCAAAAACATTGTGATACTTCTCTTTCTCTGGAGGATATTCATAATTCCCTTCTTTGTCTTGTGGATAACAAATCTCCAGATTTTGATGGGTTTCCCTATGAATTTCACAATGCATCATGGCACATTGTTGGGCCCGATCTCTTACAATTTTATCAGGAATCCCTGCAACCATGATCCCTTGGGAACTGTATTAATAAAGAGAATATCAAATTCATCCTCAAGGTTGGGAATCCGAAGCTCATTACCAACTGGTGGCCCATAATGCTTCTTAATGTTTCTTATAAGATTCTGGCAAAGCCTTTTTCTCTTCAGGTGGCTTCTTTTCTACCCAAAATTGTTCAACCTGAAAAATATGGTTTTTTCAAAGGTTGTTTCATTTTGGATAATTTTATTGTTGTTTAGGAAGGTCTAGGATGGGCTCACGCTTCTCTTCAGAAGGTGGTTTTTCTCAAAATCAATTTTGAAAAAGCTTATGACCGTATAGAATGGCCTTTCATTCTTGAAATGCTTAAATCTTTGGGGTTTGGAGATTTCTTCCTCAATGTAATTATCACTCTCTTCGTTGATGCTTCATCTTGTCTCACCATCAATGGATGCCAGTCTTCTACCATTGGGTTATTTTGATCGATAAGGAAAGGTTTCACTTTGGCTCTAGCTCTTTTTGTCTTGCCAATGGATACTGTCGGTTACCTTCTTTTCAATAGAGCTTCTCAAAGGAAATTAAGAGGCATTTATCTCCCTGATCATTAATCTCAACTCATCAATAGCCACTTTTTTGATGAATATTTTCTCACTCTAGCTGAATCAGAACAAAATGTGTAGGAGGCACTTTCATGCTTGGATATTTTTTGTAAAGCATCCATCTCTAAAGTTTAGTTTACCAAATCATTAGGTTTCCGCCAAAGTCCCTGGCCTATGCCTGACTAGTTTGTGGCTTATCCCTTGCACTAGATTCAATGAGGAGAACGATTCCACTTTCTAGGAATTCCTTTAGCCTTTAACGGTGAATCTTCCACCTTGTGACAATTTGTGGTTGATCGGGTTGAGTAGAAAGTGCAGAAATGGATCTCTTATCCATTATCTTTGGCCGGGAAGTTCTAGTCTTGCACTAAAATTATTACTACCTCTCAGGTCTATTATGCATCTTATTGGTGTCCCTCTCGTGCCTCCTTTGAAAAGTTCTATAATATCTTGGGGGATTTTATTTGGTCCATCTCTAAGCATGGTGTTTTTCATCATGTTTCCTAGGAGGTTTACAGTCTTCCCAAGGATCAGGGTGGCATGGGTGTTGTTGATGTCTACAGAAAGATTGTCTCTCTTTGCGCTAAGTGGGTTATTCATTATATCCAGGGAAACCAAGCTTGGTAGGTTTTTTTATGGCATTGTATCTCTTGAGGAGCACCATATGGTAAAAAATGTTGGAAAAACATCAGATTTTATACTCTGCTAATTACTAAAGTTCTAGTTAAAATACTTGGCACCTTTGTGGTCAAAAGCATCTGGAAATCCTTTGAGATGGTCAAACCCTTCATGTGGTGATTTGGTGATGGATTCTGAATAGGTCTCTCTTTCAATGAGAAAAATCTATGGTGGTTGCCTATTTTCTCTCCTGATGATCTCCCGTTTGCTAAACAACCCAACATCAAAGCAATGCGACTATCTCGTAAAGGCATCTCTACCATCTGGGACCTAGTTTCCTCCTAAGATTAGCCTCCTTGGCCAACATTGAAATAGAAATACAACCTAGCTAATTCTGACTTACCTTCAATTTTGGCTATTACGTCGTTTCTACCTGATGTAATGCTACACAAGTTGGGCCTTTAGCCACCCAAGGCTTGGTGGAAGTACTGACATTGGAACGTGGACATTTCATTATTACAATACAATTCAGGATTTATCTACTCCTTCTTATCTCCTATTTTGTTAGCTTTAGATAAGCTCAATACCAGATGGTCATTACATTCTTCTCATGTCACCTTGTTAAAGTGTCTCCAATGGGCCTGGAACCCCTTATTTGATCCGAAGCTCAATTTCTTTCTTTAGTGTCTTATCTATCAAGGCCTCCCTTTAGGGGAAAGATTAAGTCATATTGGCATACCTAATGCGGTATGTAGTTGTTGTGGTCATGCGGAGTCCTTCAAACATGTATTTTGGTTTTTTCCTTGTGCGCAACATGTTTGGCATCAGATTCACTCCCTTTTCCAGCCATTTCACCCTGATTTTTTTATTGGAAAGTTTCTGTGTTTGGTAACCATGCTACTTGGCCTTCCTACATTGCTTCCCTTTGGCATTTCTTTCATTTTTTTATTCTGTTTCAACTCTGGAAAGCTAGGAATACTGCCTTATTTCAACATTGTACTCTTTCTATTGAACTAACCATTAACAAAAAGGTGGTTATCTTGTCTTCAATTTACATGTAGATTCAGGCACAAACACAGAAGGTGGTGCTGGAGGTTTCTCATCTCTAGCAGTTTCTTGATCATTAGGGCAGTTTACCCTATACTATGATTCGGGTTCCTCCAAATGATGATAATTGGTGGCCCCCGCCACCCCAACCACCTCATAAACATCGTGGTCAATACCACAGTCACTCCAGAAGTGCCTGACCATCTCTGCCGCTAGTTCACCCATGGTATTCTTCTTCTGGTCCTGGCTAGAGCCTATCGATGCATGGTAAGGTGGTGGTTGGCTCTTCCAACTAGGGCTCTCTGCCTAGCGGGGCTTCCCAATTTGGTGGCTTGATACCCCTCGGGTGGGGAATTATGGTTCCACTCAGCGATCAGATGCTCAACCAGGATGTTTGGCTACTCAATCCACCTTCAGACGAGCCATGTTCCCTCAACTTTCTTTCATCGCAGGATGATCCACCTCCTCCTCCAGGTGTCGTGGCTCCTTGTGCCTAATATTTTTTCTCTTGATGTAGTTTTTGGTGCTCTCTCTTCATTTTTTGTCCTTTTTTGTAGCCATTTGTGGCATTTTTTTGTTCTCCCTTGTGGCTTGTATTTTATCTTCCCACGTGGCTTTCATTCTTTTCTGAGGATTTGAACACTGCCAGCCATCCCCTTACTATGTAACACTTTGTATTATTTTGTCTAGAATTTAATATAAAGGTGGTCCCAATAGTAAAATTACTTCAAAATTTCTCATTGAAAATGCATGGGTTTGAACTCTTGGCCTCTTTAAGCCAACATTCTTATTAAAAAACTATATACTACTTGTTCTATGCAACTTAATTTATGTATATTAACACTTTATTAATATAAGGGTTTTAAAAATAAAAAATAAAATAAAATAAATTGCAACAACTACTAAGGTGTAGTGACTAAGAGGAGGTAAATTATTTATTTTAATTAATGTGATACATGGAAAATAAAGTGGAGCATTATAGTATGTGCACACAACTCCACCACACCACCGACCAACACTCCACGTCCCATAGTGGAACAAACAACTAAGTCCAAGTGCATGCCGCAACATGTCCACATTCACCATGGCCGAGTTATAAACTTATATGCTTCAAAGTGGTCATAATATTGGTCAAACTAGAAACTAATGAATTATTAAACCAAGTACCACTTAATCCCCTAACTTTCCACAACCAATAATAAGGTGGTCACAATCCAAGCAACTTGGGTGGAGATTTTAAAGCAAATATCTCAACTAAATGTGTCCTCCTACTTAGGAAACCCACCAAACATTCCATGTGGAATGGCTAGGATATAATCCAGGAGCATATGAGGCACTTAGGGTTTAAATGGGAGCAATTTTAAAATTTATAAAATAAGGAATGCTACCAAGTATCCTCTTTAATCTAAGAAACTATTTAACTATCCTATTTATAATGTTAATAGATTAAATAGGATATGATATATAAGCTAAGAAATTATATAAATATATTTGATGAAGTCAAGAGTGGGTAAGTTTTATTAAAAATATATAATATGCAAAGTGGTCCTGTAGACAACTAAAATTAGCACCGCTAATCCCCATGTCAGATTCCACTAGACCTTCGTTGTTATCACATCACTATTACATCTAATCCCTATCATAAGTCATATAAAATCTACACCCCTCATCACTCCTCATCTTTATTCAATTAAATAATTAAATACATCAACATCAACATCATCACCATACTTATCTCATGTGAATCCTTCCTTACAATTGTTAAATCCTATGTAACCACCTAGGAATCTTCCTAAATGCAAACATAAGCAAAATCAAGTATAACCTAGCCTATTTTAACACCTCCCCAACAAACACAACACATTCCCAAACAACTTAACAAATTATCTACCTAAAACCCAAACCAAATAGCCATGTTTTAGAAGTTTTTTCAACTATTTTCCAAACAAAAATCTAACAACCCAAAATTGCCAACAATTCAGGAAATCATCAGTGATTGCATAAGATAGTTTTCCAGCTTCTCACAAGGATCCTCAACTTCAATTCACAAGTTCTTGCTTTCCATTTGATTTCACGGCATCATGTATATCATCACTGAGTACCAAAACATTTGAGTTATCACTTAGTGGCATTATCAACAATCATCAAGCATTTTCAGGCCATTTTTGGAGCTCCTATGGATCAACACTCCATAACTCAACTTGCAGATTGCACCAACTACCCAGATCATCCTTCAGTAAGGTTAAAGACCTCATTTAGCTTCGTATCAACATCCGAGTATTTATTTTTGATTTATTCATCAATTTTTCATCATTTCTAAGTATCTGTAACTCTGAAAACATCATTCTAATTCATTAAACATTTGAATTTATCATTTTGTCACAAACCACCAGAATCACTAGTGATTCCTGTCATTTTTACCTTTATGCAATTTTTATCAATTTTCATTTAATATCCCTTACCTGTCATATCATGTCTTTTGTTACTAACATTTTTCTAAGCACGGATCAATGTTAGATGGAAATTGGTGGCCCTTATCATGAAATTACCAGCATTCATTCCTTTTCGATAGTTTCATGCCCTTTTTACTAGGAACAATATGATATCTTGCATTACATCACGCTCCTTTAGATGAATTCGAGAACATTTTCAAGTTCACTCAGGAAATCCATTAAGAAGTAGAAGACTTCTGGTTCACGTACGTTGAATACATACTCATCCAATTTGAACTTCTTTCGGTTGCATATGAAGTTGAACATGACCTGCCTTTCAAGATTGATTTTAAGCAATAATCCATCTCTAATTTTTCTCCTATACCTCTGTTATATATCTTCCATCTACTTTGTATCAGTTCATCATTTTTTAATTATCTATCTTGTATCGATTTATCATATATCATTTATCTATAGTAATATTCTTAATTGTTTAAATAGTGAGCTGACATCCTTTGAGGAAGCCATTTAGATTCCTAGAATCAGCCTTTGTCGAGAAGCTCACTTATCCACCTTTCTAATCATATCTTGTGTAGTATCTTTGATCACAAGTTTCTTCACAGGAAAGGAGCTTGTACACATCTTTCACAGAACACAACATCAAGCATCATCAATTAACATCTACAGGTATCGCTAAACCCCACATTCTCCTAAGTCATTATATTTCTATTTTCTTTATTATTTAATTAAATTTGAAGCAGTAGGAATATTTCTGAACATTCTGGCACGCCCGATGGGACGTTAAGTTCTTATTTCATTGTTTCATTCATGCAAATTATCACATTTTTTCTGTTTAATACTCATCAGTGATTTAGTCAATTGCCACCAATTGGGTGAATCACCAATGATCAAGTGAATCACTAGCGATTCAGTCAATATCTAAATTTTTTTTGAATAATTTTAATTACTTTACATTTTTCCTTATAATCATTGTTTTCTATTGTGTTTTTTGTTTCTGCTAACATGGTTTTGCATGTTGTTGTCTCTGGAGGCTTTTCTTGTTGGATTGCTTATCGTTAAAATTAAAAATTGGAAAAAATGTAAAAAATAAAAAAGGAAGCTTTATTAGAGGTAAGTTCTAATCCTTCTTTTTTTTGTATTGCATTCTTACTTTCTTGTTCTCATCGAACTCAATATTTCATTTTGGTCTTAAAATAAACAATTGCATCCTTCTTGCTCACATACTATTTTATTAGGAAAGCTAATTGATTGCATTCACTGTATCTTTCCCCCACACACAACCAAATCACTCAAAACATCAAACACACATTTAAAAAAAATCTTCCTAGGTGATAACTATTGGGATTTCATCACCCAATAGGGAAACCGACTCGGTGTTCTAGTCGAGTATAAACAATTGTCTATCAATATATTGGCCAAGCACCTGACTCCCTTATCATTGTGGGACCATGAAGTGATGGGGTAGGCCCCAATACCAAGAATTGTACCAATAACAGCACATATTTGGGCCTTATTTACCTTCAGGTATATCGAGGAATCCAACCTTAAACATCACCTAAAACCAACCTTAGAATAGCCATATCATTAGGTTCCCTTGAGCCTCTTCTTCCACATCTAAATTCTAATCAAGATAATTAAAATTATTCTTCTTCCACTTGTCTGTTATATTTCTAACCTTTCTTAGGTATTTTTTGTATCGTTTTCAGTTGACTATCATTTAATATGGAGTCAATCCTCTACATAAGTATATTATTTTTCCCCCTTATGCTTCATTTTTACAATCATCTTTCGTTGCCTCATCCATCAGACTCTAATCCTTCCTGAGTCTTATCAGCCTATCATGATCTCACTCAAATTTGTTTAGTTTTGGTATGCTCTCATGATCCATCTACACCATATTTTGTTCCTTAAGGAGTTTATACCTTTCAACCAATCATACAATCCTATAAAAATCCCATCCATCAACCCTATAATTATTCTTCACAAACCGGTTTACTTCCAAATTATCACTCCTCGGGCCATGTCAAGTGCATCCCATCAAGACGGTCTTTTCCACATCATCTTCCTTCATCACAAACTCAGCAAGAATATTAACATTTCTCATCTTTTATCCAATCAACCTATCTCAACTTCAATAACTCTCTCTCTCTATCCAAAGACATCCCAAACTCATACACATATGCCTACTTAGGCCCAATCAACCCCCTTTCATCCAACAATCAACAACATATTCAACATTTTTCCATATCTCCCCACATTCCTTTATCACAACCGGCTTTACAAACAATATCCTCTCAAGTCTATCTCCTTATCAAAATCCACATGAAACCCATCCACAAACAAACCCATCCTAATCCACATTTTTATCAATCAAATCAAACACATGTTAATTCCTTCACATTTATTCCTATAAACGATCCCTTACAAGATATATTAAATATGATTAGACAATTTGGAAGCCACTACTAATGGATCTAAACAAGTCCTCACTTATGATGAGGTTTGTAATGAACACATTCATCCATCTATACCATATATATCATATCCTCTGCATTGGGAATTACCTGAGTTTATTGTGTTCCATGGTACAGAGGACCCTCAACAGCACATATTATCTTTCAGAAACTCGTGTTATCTCATCAACCACGATCAATAACTCATGCTTAGAAACTTTCTTGTGTCACTAGCGGGACTTACCTTGGACTAGTATAACTCCCTCCCTTGACACTCTTTTCTCTCTTTCATTCATCTAGCCATGTTATTCCTCGATCATTTCACTATAATTGTTACTCGTAGAATCACTATCTCTGACCTTCCTACCATCAAACAATATGAAAATGAATCCCTTGTTGACTTTGTCACTAGGTGGTAAATCATTATCAATCAATTGACCTTCTCACTGCCACAATCAGAACTGATTGAGTCATTTACTTGATCGTGTTCTCATCACATTTCATCCATTCTCCAGATCCACACATTCTAGACCTTTGATGAAGTCTTTACCATGGCCAAGAAATTAGAAATCCAAGCTCTCAAAGATGGCCATCTTGATCCTCAATCTACGCATGTTCCATCTGATCCCCCTAGGTCTTCTTACGATTCAGATGAAACTATCACACATGATGTCATTACTTGTCTTCCTGACCTAACACCCTCAATAGACTCAATCCATTAGGAACTGCACATCCTTTGAGTCACATCATCAACAATATTACATGTGATCTTGCCCATGATGGGACCATTTCATCACCAACGCTTCTCATTGAAGACTCAAAGTCCATGGATCCTTTTTTCGATAATCCTCACACATCGACATCACTGTTGTCCACTGTCCAATCATCCATTACATCCATGCAACCCTTAGACTCCACCTTGGAGACTGTTACTAAGGAGGCATTCATAATAAAACATCTCTATATCAACCCACTTTTTAAACTAATCGCAGAATTAGATAGCTCACATAAATATAACCCACCTCAATCATGTCTCGAAATAGCATATCTCTTATCCGAATCAAACCCAATCCTATCTCTGGCCCCTCACTTACCACTTAGCCTATAACCTTCTCCTGAATCAAACATTATACAATTAAATACCACCACATCCAATGGCCTCACCCTCGTCATCTGACATGAAACCCTCTCCTCTATCTAAAGGAAACATTACATAATCAAAAACTATCATGTCCACCGATTCATCCTCATCATATGTCATAAAACCCCCTCCTTTACTTGAAATCAACAGTACAAAAACAAAACAAACATCATCTAACACCTCATCTTTACCGTATATTTTAGAACCCTATCCTTTATAAAAATATAAAACTATCAAATCCATGGTTCCACCCTCATCATCAATTTTGGGGCCCCATCCTTTATCTCAATATCATATCACACATTCGACCCCTTCTCATCCATAACCGGTCCATCCTCTTCCATTTTGGGACCTCATCCTTCATAAAAATTTTTCAATCCCTTTCTTGCGTCATATCCTCCCTCTTTTTAACTTCAAAACACCCCTATCATGTTTCAATACTATACGACATCCATACATCCACCCCCATCCAAGAATAAGACGTGTCCTACTAAGTGTTCTCATAAATCAAAATTAAAATTCATTAATCCAAACCCCCCAAAAGTGACTTACATTGACATCCTCGAGAGGCTTATACATGCTTCTCTTATCACATTACCACCAATCAAAACACCCAACCCACATACTCGAAAACTTTCCTGGTACGATCAAGACAAAACACGTTCCTATCATAGAAGCCTAGGTCATAACACAAATATTTTTAAAGCACTTAAATACATAATCCAAAGACTCTTCCTCATCGATGATCTTCTCCTAGAATAAGACCATCCTAAGCCATCGTCGATATCATCAACATCTCCATCCTCGTCAGTTTCCTCGCCAACATTTGTAGGTCAAGGGAGGCATCCTGAATCTCATATTACCAAACCTATATCAGACATGTCTTTAGCACCTTCCCTTAAAGGTCCCTTAATCTCATAAACATCTACACCCAAGTCACTGATGGTGTCCTCACCAACATTTGCAGGACAAGGGGGTCATCCTCAATTAGATATCAACAAACCTTTCTCATATGTCTTCTCATCACCTTCCATTGAAGGTCCCTCATCTCAAATTAGTACAATTCACCAACCCACACAAAATTGTAATCATCAAACACGAAGAAAGGTAAGACTAAAGCTTTCTCATCTTCACCTCTTCATCAACTATCCTCTCATATCCCATCCAATTTCTCAACGGATCCTTTTTCAAGATCTAATTTATTTACCATATACTCAATCAGTCAACATCAAAACTTCCATCATCCTAACCTGAAAGATATAGTTCCTTTCAACGCACATTATCTCTGTCCACAGTATCATGTTAGGGGGACTCCTCTCTACTGAGACTTCTAAATTCCCCTAACACATCTTCACCAAACCTATCCTGTTGATCTAATCAAAATGTCAGTCTTTTGGAAAGGAGTAAACGTGGAATGTTTTCCCTTAACTGGATTGGTCTGTATAGTATGGTTCAACCTTTGAATACCTTGCACTTGCGACCTTTCTACCATTAACACATCAACCATCATGATAGTAGTCACATCAAAGATCATATTCCACCATCAACCAGTCATCTTATCATTGTAATTATTTGAAAGCATGTGTTCTTCTTTCACTATCCTCACAAACCTTAAAGATGAGCACCACGGATCTGTTCATTGCATCTTTCACATGAAAAAGTTTCTCCTTAGCAAGAACCCCGCAATCATTACATCCATCTACCTTATATACCAACCAAAGAATGATCCCTTGAAGGACATCTACCAGTCAAAAAAGATAGACCAATCCCTTGAAGGAAAACTATCTTGTAAATTTAAAATTGTAGACCACTCCCTCGAAGGATGGCTACCTATGTAAAAAGGCTTCCCCCATTGATCAACCTTTAAAATTCATACATCAAAACATCCTAGGAAAGCTTCCCACATCAATCAGCTTTCCCATCAAAGAAAACTTCCCACATCGATCATTTTGCATCAAAAATGTATAGCTGGGGCATTTCCCTATGAAACCATTGAAAGAAGAACCTACTCTTCCACACAACCTACATATGTCAACCCTTCTCATGTTCTAGGAAGGTAAACTTTTTCACTTCATCTCTATATCCAAGATCCTACAGTCTTCTATTAATATTTGTTGTAAAGGCTAGAAAGTGCAAGAAGTTTCATTCTATTTTTTCTCATCACATATGTATCAAATCCAGCATAAAGAAATCATTCCACATCTAAGGAACATTTTGATAAACATTAAGTCACTTTAAAATCACTGACACATCATATCCAAAACATCCATCATCTATCAGAAATAATATAAACATCCATACAATCATGATCACATCTCAATCTATATCACAACAATACAATCAATAATCATAAATATATCATATCAGAGTCTCAAGAACCTTGTGTATCACAAATCTATATCGAAATATTACATATACTCAGTAAAATTGATTTTTGGTAATTGGTTGCCTCCTCGAGTGTGTTACTTCCCTTACCACCTTCAAGACCCCCATCTAATCCTTGAAAACTAGCCCTTGTGGCAACATCAAAAATTTTGGTCCCTTGGCCTCATCAAACCATCATATTTTATGTCATTAAAGTCGTATTTATATAGGAAATAAACCCTTTGGTTCCCCTATCACTTGACTTACCGATCTTATAAACCCACCTTTTTGGTGACATCAATCATCATTCCTTTGCCTCTATCAAACCATCATCTCTTACACCATTAAAGTCATGTGTATATAGGACACAAACCCTTTGGTTCCCCTATCACTAGACTTCCTGGTCTCATAATTCCACCTTTGCAGCAACATAATTCATCGGTCCTTTGACCTCGTTAAAACATAAATTTTCATCGTTAGGTCATATGTCTATAAGACATGAACCCTTTGGTTCCCCTATCACTTGATTTTATGATGGAATTTATCTTATTTCTCTACCTTATCTTGGGGCATCATTTTATCCTCTCATTTTTCCATCCTTGCATCTTTCCATCTATATCTTTTAAATTCGTGATCTATTCCCTGTTAGGTTATCAATCCCTAGTTTGAGGGGGAGCACCTCATCATATAATTTTGCAACATTTATCTTTCACATCATATTTTTGTCTCATGCCTTGTCTTAAACCACTCAACAAAAAGGGGGAAAATGTAGACACCTAAAATTAGGACAACTAATCCCCGCGTCGGAGTCTGCTAGACCTCCTTTGTTATCACATCACTATTACATCTAATTATTATCCTAAGTCATATAAAATCTACACCCTTCATCTTTCCTCGTCTTTATTCAGTTAAATAATTAAATACATCAACATCAACATCATCATCATACTTATCTCATGTAAATCCTTCCTTACAATTGTTAAATCCTACGTAACCACCTAGGAATATTCCTAAATCCAAACATAAACAAAATCAAATATAACCTATCATATTTTGACTCCTCCCCAATAAAAACAACATGTCCCCCAACAACTTAACAAATTATCTACCTAAAACCCAAACCAAATAGCCATGTTTTATAACTTGTTTCAACTATTTTCTAAACAAAACTTGAACAACCCAAAATCGTCAGTGATTATATAAGATAGTTTTCCAACTTCTCACGGGGATCCTCAACTTCAATTCATGATTTTTTGTTTTCCATTTGATTTCACACCATCTCGTATATCATCACTGAGTACCAGAACATTTGATTTATCACTTAGTGGCATTATCAACAATCATCAACCATTTTCAGGCCATTTTTGGAGCTCATGTGAATCAACACTCCATCAATCAACCTGTAAATCGTACCAGCTACTCGGATCATCCTTCAGCAAGGTTAGAGACCTCATTTAGCTTTGTATCAACATCCAGGTATTTATTGTCTATTTATTCATCAATTTTACATTATTTCTAAGTATCTGTAACTCTGAAAAATAGCATTCTAATTCATTAAACATTTGAATTTATCAATATGTCACAAACCACCAGAATCACCAGAGATTGGCCCAATCACCACCATTCCAGTCATTTCTACAATTTTTATCAGATTTCATTCAATATCCCTTATCTGTCATATCATGCCTTTTGTTACTAACATTTTGCTAAGTATGGATCAATGTTAGATGGAAATTGGTGGCCCTTCTCATGAAATTACCTACATTCATTCCTTGTTGATAGTCTGACACCCTTTTTACTAGGAATAATACAATATCTTGCATTATCTAACTTTGTGCACCATCCATCACACTCCTTTAGATGAATTGGAGAACATTTTTGAGTTCACTTAGGAAATCCGTCAAGCAGTAGAAGACTACCAGTTCACATACTTCGAATACATACTCATTCAATCTGAGCTTGTTTGGGCTACATACGAGGCTAAATAGGACCTGGCTTTCGAGCTTGAGTTCTAGCCATAATCTTTCTCTGATATGCCTCTTATCTATCTTCCATCTTCTTTGTATCAATTTATCATTTGTCAATTATCTTTCTTGTATCACTTATCATATATCATTTATATATTATAATCCACTTAATTTTTTAAACAACAAGCTGACATCCTTCGAGGAAGCCCTTTAGATTCTTGGAATTGACCTTTACCGAGCAGCTTGTTTATCCACCTTTATAATCATATCTTGTGTAGTATCTTTGATCACTAATTTCTTCGTTGGAAATCATCATCTACGGGTATCGCTAAACCTCGCGTCCTCTAAGATCGGTATATTTATATTTTAGTTAAAGGAGTAGGAATATTTCTGAACAGGTCCCAAACCAACAATTGTGTGTCACGTACCAATGGAAAAAATTGAAGATGCTATAAACTTGGAAGTTTTCCTCTACTTAGAAACCATCCCATTTAACTTTGTAAATTATTTTCTTGCGCACGTTAGACCATAGAAGAATTTAAATCCTTTTCAAAATAATTTAACAGAGGCTTACTTGTAATTCTAGATTGGGCCCACTAGAAAACCTTTCGAATACACCAAATAAACTTTAGAGAGATTTAAAATAATTTTCCAGAGACAATACGTGTGGCTAAAAATAAATTGAATGGGGCTCATTTTATACAGCCCTTGGGTTGTAACCACCCATCAACCGACACATTAATTTATATAACTTAAATATTTAAATTTTACTAAACAACCATGCTCTGGTTCCATGTCGAGGTCCGAGCAATTAATCAAACATTGCAAAGTTATTTAAATATTATGAATTAAATAGTAATAAAAACATAATAAATAGACATTATACACTGAACACATATTTAATGTGGAAAACTTCATATGAGGTAAAAAACCATGGTCAAAGTATAGAATTCCATTAACAGAGAAACATTAGTTCATCTTACAGTCCAATAATACCCTTCTTCACCACTTCTCTCCCCTTTAACATTTTAAAATTCAAATTAAATTGACCAGGCCTTGAGAGCCCTACATAAATTATTTTTAAAGGTGTGTCTTCTTGTTAAGCACCCCAGCACTTTAATAAATTGATTTTAATTAATCAATTAACACATAAGCTAATGTTTATATTAAATAAATATATATTTTATTTATTTAATTATAATCTAAAGTTTATTAATGTGGAAGGAATTCCCATAATAGAATCTGGATGCTCTTATGAAAAACATCCTAGGGTCCTTAATCTTTCCATGAATGGCCATCTACACGATTGTAAATATTAGAGTACAATTTGTATAGTTTGTTGGATGATTCTTGTACATGAATCCTAATTGCAAGATTGTGCAAAATAATGACATGTGGAAAGGGCATGTGTAATCACACAACTATCAGACAACTCTTGGATTTATTTCTTCCCATTTGCGAATGTAATCCTGGTTGGACACAGCCTGCCATCAGATTTTCTCTTCCATTTATTCCCTATGTTATACCCAATTATAAGTCCAAATTTTACATTTTTAATATCTAACACTTTCTTTCTTGGGTTTACCTAGGGTTTCATGACAAAAAATTTGATAGGCTCACTCGATGTAACCTGCATGAAAAATTCCCCCTATACGGCTCCTTTTCCTTCTCCAGCTCCTTCATCAGGTGATTCTTTGGACCTTGTGTTGCACCATAACATTTTTTATTTTTCCCTTACGTTATTACCCTGGGGTTGAATGTTGAGTAATTGCTTTTTAGGGTTATTTTACTGCATGTGATTTTTCCATGTGTGGAGAGGGATCCTACAATAAAATGTCAGATTAAGGATAAAGATGTAATTGCGAGCAAGGGTATGAAAACCCTAAGAATATGACAGAATAAAATTGTATCAGGGAATGTATTCCCTTCATCTCTTTCCTTTATCACTTAAAATTTCAAACAATGACTCTCCATGCCTGTAACTAACCTTTTCTTTTTCAATTTTTCATAGGTTGTGTAGGTGTCAACTCTATTTAGTCCTGGGGATAAGTGTTGGTGGGAGTGGGAATTGAATCATAGCTCCACCTCTAGTGTATCAATTTTCCCTTGTTCACAATAATAAAGGTAATTCAATTTTAACCAAGTATTGTGAATAAAGTTCCATAAAACATTCGTTATCTTTCCTTATCTTGCAGGATCTGAGAAGGATATTCCATGTAGGATTGTCTCAACAATTCTTTGTCTTTCCTTCTTGTTACTATGCATATACTAAATGTATATATCTCTTTCTTATTTGTGTGCGTCTATGTTCTCCCATATTTTCATAATTCATCCAATGATATTTCTTGGAATGGGAATGGAATATCAGAAATCATAAGTCACATTAAATGGACTTCATACCATTTTTGAAGGGTAGAAAATGAGGTTATTTTTTGGTACATAATCATAGTCCCATGTAATTTCTAACCTCATACTGAGAATAATTTCTTATACATGTTTCTCAACCAGAAAGCACACTTCAAATTAATTAGTGTCTTCTAAATTTACTATCTTTTGTAAAGTCAACATATTATTTTTAAAACCTTATCTTAAAATTGATTGGCTAAGTAATTTCGAACATTATTCCACAAAAAGAGCATGTGAGAATATTTATGAATTTATCTTGTGTTAGAGTTTCACTTCTCTTCTAGGTAGCTGTATATTTGAAGGTATTTGTAATTATTATTTTAAAAAATGAATTATTGTTTATAAAACACATCCCCAAATATGTAATAAAAATCAGGTTAGCAACCAATTGACAATTTTGGATTTTCATCAACTCATAAAAAACATTAATGTCAACTTTTGTTTTTGTATATCTTTCGCATCTTCTCATCAGAACATTTAATGTTAAAGGGCTACGAGACTCATGAAGACATCGTCTCGGCCAAATAGGAATAAATGACATTTACCCTTCCACATTTGGTAAGCACTCAATCAATCTTCAATAAAATTGCATAATATTTGACATTCAAAACAAAATAATCAAAGCATTCAATTTTGATTCAAATTGGGTATCTATCATTGATAATCTTGTTGAGGTTAACTATTCATTTTCAAGAAATGAAAACCACAACTTTAAACATTTTTCAACTGGTTCATACATTTTTATAGAACATAAAAGACAAGTATATGGATTGCATTTAAGAAAAAAATTCCTTATCAATTAATACATCATAGTACATATATAAGTGGAAATCATTATAAGGTCAATTAAAATTAAGCACAAATATGAATAATTTTGATTTTCTCATATTTTCAACTATTGTGATGTATTGTCTAGAATGGTGAAATAGGTCTTCTTATCTCTTCTACTTTAAATAAGTTCAAAACTCTCCTATCACCTATCCACATTACCAGTTGTGGAGTATGAGTGGGACATGCAGGTAATTAGTTTCCATTGTCTAATAGAAATCCTTTTCACCCTACAAGAAAATATATAAATATGGAAATTCCCATTTTCTGCTATAGGTGGTTTATGGATGACTCCTTTAGGATTTTTGATGAGGTAAACCCTAATTATTACCTTGATAGTTAGACAGAAACCTTAAATACAATTGTGCATGGAATTTATACTATGCGATGCCACATCCACTCCACATATCATTGTATCAAAAGTGTCCCAAGAGACATTACAAGTAAATTCTCCTTTACATATATGTGTTTTTTAAATATCAAAAAAACACAACACATGAAATTGAAAATAAAAACTATAAACATTAGCAATATTGATGGACCACTCTTTACGTTCATATATATATATATATATATATATATATATATATATATATATATATCCAAAAATAATTTTCCTTGACAAATTGCACAACATATACTTATACACACAAAATCATGCACTTTAGGCATTATTTAGCCCGGTCTTATACTATTATTTAGAATGTTCTCAAGTGAATAAATTACTAATTAATCCCACCTTTTGGTCACCTTTATTTTATATTTTATTTCGTCATTCCTGCACATTTCCTCCTACATATCCACCTATTTCGTGACTGTCCTATAATTTTAGCCTAGGCCCGAGTGCCCAGGCCTATACTGGGGTACCTTGGGGAACCTTGGTGCCTCTTGGGGTATCCCAATCCATGTGCCACTTTCTCGTTTCTTTTTGGGGTATTTCTAGCCCTTTTTCATCCTTATCTTTTTCCTAGTCGGCCATGTCGAGGTTAATTACGAAATTACAGCAAGAGAGCCCTATAAATATAAGGTCATAAGACCATAATAAGGGTCCTAGCGTCACATAATACTATCACTCCATATAGATTTGCATCCATTGCATCACTTTCATCCACATAGTGTCATGCATCAAGGCTAGGAGATCTACATCAACACACACGGCATAGGGGGAGGGTCATCATCTCATTATTCAACACATCTAGCATAGTTCAGTAAATCCAGTGTGACAGACATGCAGCATTTAAAGGTACCCCGTGACCCTACAAAATTTAGATTCGGAGCTTTTAAATAGATCAGGGAACCTAACCTGTAGACCAGGGCGCCCTTTTCAATTCAAATCTTCTAATCCTGGCCTTCACATGACTTCTAAATGGTCATCTTCACTTCCATATTTTATTATCATACCTGTAACAACCTGCGACAGTCTTCTTTAATCAGCTAAATCATTTATCCTTCTTTACTTACATAATTAGGGTTTCATTTCACTCAGTATAAGCATTTACAATTATTCCATATCGTCTTAGTTTCATTTATACAACGTTTTAGTCCTATTTAGATTAACTAGTGACTATACTTCTTATATTTTAGTTTCATTTTTAGTTAATCATTTTGGTGAACCCAACTCCCATTTTTATGCCCATTACTCGTAGCGGTCGCTTCAGACCTCTCCATTATTGTGAACTTCTTCCTCACCTTTGACATACTTCTATATCCATAGCTAACATACCTACCTCTATGGTTGTTAGATAACTCTACCCAAGTTCCCCTTCATGAAATTGAAACCGCAAATAGTGAAAAGTCCTATGATGAGGACACTAATATTGAATAGGAACAACTCGATGTTATATCCAAATTTCATGAAGCTTTACATGAGAATCCCACTCATCTCCCTCATGTCTTACATGCTTTAATCACTGATAAGTGAGGCCAGGAGGCTTCCCTTTTTGTTTCTTCTACCCCTATGGTCTCTACACCACCCATTTGTGTTTCCACTCCTCCTATTGCAACTACCGTCCCTCTATCCCACCATGGCACTTCTAATATACCACTTGGTTCCTCTTTTAATACTCCTGATTTAGCATCGCTATACCAAGACCTCCAAAATAAAATCTGCCAATTACAATTCACTAACTCCCAAGGATCTCCAGCACTTGACTCCACATCTTTGTTGCAATCCCCCTTTACACCAGCCATCTCTGCTTACCCATTTCCACCTAACTTCGTCTCTCCAAATTTGACCATTTTTAAAGGTCATGGTGACCCACAAGAACATCTTCGTGTTTTTCATGTCGCATGTCTCAACTATGCTGATGATCATACTATCCTCGCTAAGTTATTTCTACGTATCCTGCAAGACTATGTGATGCGTTGGTTCTATGACTTACCCGTCCATTCGGTAGGTTATTTTACGCATTTAGCTTATGCTTTTCTCACAAATTTTTCTATCAATATCTATTCCACACTTTCTTATGCCCAACTAGCCCAGCTTAAATACGATTCTAATGAATGCTTCCCCAACTATGTCTTACGGTATAAGAATAATGTAGTCAGGATGACCAATGTCCTAGCAGACTCGGAACTTCGGGATTTTTTTGTTCATAGTCTTTTGCCACCTCTACAGGATAGTGTACTCTTTGATACTTTCTCATCATTTGATCAACTTTGTCACACTCTCAAGCTTCATGAGACTACAATTTTCTCCATATATAATCTTCGATACCAAGATTCACCTTCATCCTATACCCACATTCCAAGCAATACATTGTTCAAGGTGACTACACACAAATCCAACAACCAACAAATTTTTGTTAATGTGGTCTCCACTCCTATAGAATTGCGACCTCAGCCATATAGGCATCCTCTTGCTAAACTTAGCACACCACCAAGCATCTTATTTCCTCAACTCATTGATAGTAATCTCATAACCTTGCCACCACCTCTACAACTTGACCCATCTTGACCTAAAGGGCGTAACTTTGACGACCGTACTTACTATGATTATCACTAATGTGTTAGGAATTATACTGATTATTATTTCAAGATTTGACGTCTGATTCAAGATATACTTAATAATAGTCACATTGAGCTACCAATATCTCCTACGTATTTCCATACCAATGATAACCACAAACTCCAAACTGTTAAAAACCCACTACCCAAATACGATACCAAACAAATCGATTCATCTTCTAACCATGTCTGTCATACAATATCTTTTCCCCTAAGACCTATTCACTTTCTCGTTTCTCACACTACTACTTCGATACCAATTATCTCTTTCTCCAACGTTGGTCACCACGCCACATTTGTATTTGATCATTTACATATTCAAGCATCTATTGGCTCAACCTTTACCAACAACACCAAGGTTGATCCATCTTCCCCCATTAGTGCATGTTCCTTATCTTTATTATGATCTATTGGCTACCCTCCATCACAAATAAACTATCCATTCAAAATACCCTATGGTGTGTTTGAGTTATATATCATAGTTGGTCCTCTCACTCTTTTTATTCCTTTCCTTTTTGTTCAAGTCATCAAAGAATGTGACATGCTTCTTGGTCTCAACTAGATTTGTAAATCCCAATCTATTATTTTTATGCACCACTTACACCTTAAATTCATTTACAAAAATCACGTTATTTCCATTAATGACATCCCTCCTTCACCACCATTATCATCACCTTCTATTCCTGTTTCTCAGCTTCTTCACATAGCTCTTATGGTGTTACCCACAATACAATCCACTCCTACTTTTCCCCTTCCATTAACCTCCATACAACTACTCCACTCCATTATTCCCACCCACTGGCATAGGCATGTTTCTCATACCACTACAGCATCCCGTCGTCGGTCACCACCTCATTTTATTCCACATGCATCGTCCTCCCCTTTGCGCACCAAATTTCCTTGATCTTTATCCCCCACACATTTTACTACACCAAGATATTAATCTCATGTACACCCATTTCATGCATATCGGCTTAATTCCCCCACGCAATGTTTTTCTACCATACCACCATTACTCGAACATAGCCCTCCACTTTCATCATCTCATGCACTGGTCGATGGACCTTCATCCCTCGACCTTATCGGGTGATTTCTCCTTCATGACCACTTAGGGGGCATAGCCATTGTACAATCCCTCCTTCCTCATATTAGCATCGGTGAATCTTTCATCTTTACATCCTCATATATTCATTTCTTCGCATATGCATATGCATTACATGTTATAGCACCCTCATTACCCGATGATGTACTCTTGTGCTTCAGTTCACACTAGACTGTTGAGGGCTCACCATTACACTAAAACCCACACACTATATTATAGGTTCTACACATTTATATTCTATCACATACAACATCCATTCTACGCTTAGTCTATACACCCTACATTTCCTACATTACATGAGTTACATAGCACATTTATCCACCATATACATTCTACATATTACACGAGATTTTATTACACATGGGTCTAGTTCTAACTATCATCATTATATATTCCATTTCTATATACACTCATTATTACATTTCACACATTACATATCCTTTACATGCTACACATCCTATATTACATGACCCACTCCGTGTATTTTCATACTCATCACTTGGTCAATTATAGTATGTTGTCTTCTACGTGCTTCACTCACCACCCTATGATGCACTTTAGTTCCTTAGTCCATACTCGACTATTGAGGGTTTACTAATAAAATTAGACCTTACATTCACTTTGTGACATTTCCAATGTTAGGTTAAATCACCACTCCTTTATTATTTATCTCGTAGTGACATATGATTTAGGTTAAATCATCACCCATCTCCATTCCTTCATCTTGTAGTGACATACGCTTTAGGCTAGATACTCACCCATCCCCATCTATTCATTCTATAGTGATATACGCTTAGGGCTCAATCATCACTCATTTATTAAATAAGTCATGATATACTCTTCATCTATAGGGTTCATGCACATCTCTTCGTATGTCGTATTTCATCACCATTACATATTCACACTAATCATAGTGTGTTAGACACAGCCTACACTACTCGATTATTTCCTGATGACACACTCTCTTTTATGGTTCATTCTTTACTGCTAATGGGGAAAACAAAAATGAACCTCACTACATACACATTCCATCCACTCATGGGGTACGTTTCTCCCATCATTCCATCTTGCATTCCATTCCATCCATCCACAACATATTGCATTGTCTTGGGCACATTTACTTTTTCCTACTAGTGTTTTGCATGCTCAATTTACTAAACATGTTAGATTTCTTTCTTATATGCCATTATCATACACACATGCACATTCACACCTTTTTTTGTGTGATTGTAGATACAAGACTCTACACGCAGCATGGATGCTCGCCTTATACCCTTCCTATATCAATCATTGGGGGAATTCACTTTCATCTCATCTAGATGTTATTGTTTCATTTTTTACTTACCATCTTATATTACTTGCTTATACACGCTTTGACATATTGGTTATCGCTCTAACATGCTAACGGGTGTTCCATGTACAACACTTGTCTTGTAGGATTACATGTTTCCATGACTACTTGTTTGTTTCTACTTTTTTTCTTGGTTTTCCATTGTATGTACGTTTTTCCCTTTGCTTGTGTGCACACTTGTCTGTTATTTACAGCTATGATGGCCTTGTGTGTCTTACGACATCATGAGTGATGTACCATGTTTGCACCCCACTTTGTGCGGTCTACTTGTTTTCTTACGTGTTTACACTACTTTTTTTAGCAGTTACTACATTGTCTGTGTATTTTACACTTGTCTTGGTTGCATGCATGTGTTTTTGAACTAACACTTGTTTGGGTAGTCATCCCCTTTTTTGTGCACCTTGGTATCTACCAAGTGCTTTCCCTTCCCCTTGTAGGGCAGAATTCTACAGGCCAAAGTGTGGTTGGTCTTATTTTAGGGCTGCATTCTCCTTTTAGCAACGTCACATGCACCTCCTAAAGAGGGGAGGAATTATTGAGGGTTTCTACTATCACAACGTATTTACATTGGTTCACATATAGTGAGTGAGTTCAGACTAGTCTACAAACTCCATACATAGGGGCCTCTACAAAACATGGTGTCCTTCGGCAATTCCATGGAGAAGTTACAGGCTTGGGGGTTACAATGTGTGTGTCTATCTACACTACTCCATCTAGCGGCCTCGGATCACCTAAAAAATAGGACAGTACAGATATCTATTCACACATTTTAGCAAAAACAATCAAAGGTTGGAGGACAAAGCATTTTCTCCCTATACTTCTTCAAGCATGGTGGCATGAGATCAGCCAAAAACTCACGAAAGTATAGGATATCCTTCTACACCAATTTTCTCGACATGGATCAAGTTCACATGTTTCATTTACACTTTTATTTTTGTGTATTTTACATTTGTGTACTTTTATTTTCATGTATTTTACATTTGTGTACTTTTATTTTTACATACATACATATTTGACTATTTGATCTTTTTCTCCTCGCAAGTCCATTCGTATGAGAAACAAGCAGTGAAATTGGGGGCAACAACAACAAAAACAATAACAACGATGAAGACAAAGACAACACACCGTGACATGCACTTACCTTTACTAACCATGCAGGTATAGTACTCACAGCAGCAGCTACACACATGTTTTTCTCTAGGTCCACTCTCGTCACTTTTTTATGCACATTTTCATCTTTAGAATCCATGCTCCTCCGTGTTTTTATTTTTTTCATTCCACACTCGAGTCTAGTCCATCGGCACGTCTTATTTTACACTCTACATGGACATCAGGTACACATCTCTATCTACTTTAAGTTACCCAGCGTTCCGCTCACCAACATAAAGTGGGGGTAAAATTTAGACACAAAATCATGCACTTTACGCATTATTTATCCCAGTCTTATTCTACTATTTAGAAGGTTCTCAAGTGAATAAAGTATTAACTAATCACACCTTTTGGTCACCTTTATTTTATATTTTATTTCATCATTCCCACACATTTCCTCGTACATATCCACATATTTCGTAATTGTCCCAGTATTTTAGCCTAAACCTAGGCACCCAGTCCTGTACTATGGTGACCTAGTCCCACTTGGGGTGCCCCAATCCATGTGCCACTTTCCCACTTCATTTTGGGGTCTTTCTAGCCATTTTTCATCCTTATCTTTTTCCAAGTTGGCCATGTCGGAGTTAATTACAAAATTATAGCAAGATAGCCCTATAAATATAAGGTTATAATACCATAATAAGGGTCCTAGCATCACATACTACTATCACTTCATCTAGAGTTGCATCCATTACATCCACATGGTTTCATGCATCAAGGCTAGGAGATTTGCATAAACACTCATAGCATAGCGGGAGGGTCGTCATCTAATTATTCAAAAAATATGGTGCAATCTAATAAATCTAGTGTGACAGACAGGTAACATTTCAAGATACCTCATGACCCTGCAAAATTTAGATTCATAGCTTTTACAGATATCAAGGTGCCTAATCTACAAACCAGGGTGCCCAAGTAACTTCTGAGTGGTCATCTTTAGTTCCATATTTTATTATCAGACCTATGACAGTCTTCTTTAATCAGCTAAGTCATTTCTCCTTCTTTACTTACATATTTAGGGTTTCATTTCACTTAGTATAATTATTTACAATTATTCCATACTATCTTAGCTTCATTTATACATCATTTTAGTCCTTCTATTTAGATTAACTAGTGACTATACTTCTCATAGTTTAGTTTAATTTTTAGTTAATCAGTACTTCGACATTTTCATTGTACATTTCAAGTATGATTTCTAATAACAGAAGAGCACTTAAGATGGTACTGAACCCTACTTAAGATTAATGTTCTTAAAATGTTAGTTATTTTAGGATTGTTTATGACATTATCTACAGTGGTGTTAATTGACGAATTTTGGGCCTTGGGCACCTTGGGAAGCTTTTGAATTGTTATTTTGATATCTCCCATTATTATGCTCAGGTAAAGCAAGTTTCCTGTTGGCACCATAGGTCCTTTGGACACTATCTATGATAGCTTGATCGATTCCTAGCACAGTTTATAAGAATTTTTCATAGGACTTGTATAGGAAATTATCCACATCCTTCTTAGTTTCTTTGTTAAGGGTGTGAAGGAAGAGCCCACATAGCTCGCAATGATCCATATTTAGAGCAATGACATAATAAAATAACACTTTCCACCACCTAGTGATTAAGTTGCAACATACTCATTAGGTTCTTTCTGTGTGTAATAATTCTCTCATGTCATTTTCATGAGATTATTCATTTCAAATTCTTTGACGAATTTAACTATTAGTTTTTATTGAGCATGGAAAAATGACTAAGTCCCAAAGAACAAGGTTGGCACATAGGAGAAAGGAACTCTTGGGGACGTGTGCGTGGGAGAATGAGGTTTGCATGCAGGACAGATAGGACAAGGTTCTGTGCACAACAGGTTGACACTTATCAAGTTTTGGAATTAAGAGCTAAAGATAGACATGGAGTGGAGAGCACGTATTCTAGAAGAATTGAAGAATACAAAAAGGATATTTTAGGAATACATAGAGGATTGATCAACATGCATGGTTCTTAGCTAATAGTAGGATCTAAAATATGGGATAACTAAGGTATATCATATTGTTAGAGAGCTTGCATGATTTTTGTACTTAACTTCTAGTGGCGCATGGCTATTATTAGCATGTAGCCTAATTTTGAAGGTGCATAGGTGGTGAAGGGAAAGTCCCCACTTATATAAATATATATTGATTCGCACGGTTTAGGATCATCATCACCACTTTTGTAATAGAGTTATGCTACTGGTTTGTATACGTGCATGACTCATGGTGACACTCGAATGTATGTAAACAACTTCTATGTTCTGCAGTATTTAATATAATGGATCTTTGTAGTTGGATATTGATTATAGACACATCTGTTACTGATTCATGTATGGTGAAGTTAATATTGGTTCTTGTTTAATCATTCATGCTACTAGGTAAGATCTAGATATGGTTTATGCATTGTTATCATATGTGGTTATCTATTAATGAATCTGAAATATATGTATACTCATTCTAACTCCATGAATCAAGTTGACATAAAATAGGGATCTGGTACCCTTGCATGCTTCAGGTGAGTGCTCAGTTTCAGGCTGAGTGATGTGCCAGCACGGCCTTGGGATTTTGTGGGTAAAATATAGGCTATATTTTGGTTCCATTGTCGGAGACCTCTTTTTCAATTGTTTTTCAGGATGATGAATAATGAAGATGTACTAGTTGACCTCTAGCCATTATTGAAGAGTAATTAGATGATTTGGAGGAAGAATATTCTCAAAAATTTAGCACTGGACCTAAATTTAATGCGCATGTACGTGAGTTGAACTAGAATCTGTATGATGAGCTATATGAGATATTATTCACCATCTTTCCTATATATCTATATGAGTGGTTGGTTGTCTTATGCATCAAAGAGAGATTGGAGGTTTCACACACTTATTTGGATGCAAGAACAATTTCAGGCCTTATATGATGCATATCTGACATGGGCACATATTTTGGATCATTGCTTTCATGGTACTTTGAATAGTTATATTCTGAAGTACGCAATTTCTACTTACTCTTGTCTTGAGGTTGTTGAATTCTAGTTCTTGCGCGAGCCCAGAGGATCTTATTTGCATAGTATTCCTTTAGTGATCTTGTTATAGTAGGTATTTACCTTAGCTCATGTTCACCTAGGTACTTTATTTACCTTTATTATATTTATCCTCACCCAATTATGTGTGTGAATATTTCTTTTATCTTATTTAGATATTATCTAGTTGTTAGGTATAGTTCTTTCCTTGATCTATGGTATTGACTAGATCCTTGATGTCTAGTTCTCTCCTAAATCTATGGTTTTGACTAGTTCTTTGATGACTAACGACCTTGATAGGTTCTTAGATTGTTATTCATTGCCTATTTAAGCAAGCCCCATTCTCATTGTATTGCATTGAGTTCCATAATAATATATGATATTACTTCTCATTTATTTGCAAAGTTTTTGTGTAAAGTTATTCTGGAAAATTACTTTCATCTTATTGATCATGGTGTTTAATTAGCATATGTGTTCTTGGCTTGGTACGATCTAGTTATCATTCCTTTCAATTAATATATTAATAGTGAATCTGGATCTAGAAGAGAAACCTATGGCTAGCTAAACCACACAATGCGCAGTGGGAAGGAAAGATGTGGTGAAATATGGTGGATCTAGTGGCAAGAGACATGGAGAAGAAAGGAAAATTGAAGTTTAATGAAGTGCACGAGAGGGAATTTGAGAAGTAGCAAGAGATCATGGAAAGAATAGTGTTGTGGAGGGAGATGGCTCATGAAGGATTTGGAGCTCACATAGAAGACATGGAGCTAGAGAATCTGGAACTCCCCCATTTTGGAAAACATGGTAGAGAACCATCTTCAACTTCAGATGAAGGCACATTTGAGGAAATATTGAGAACCTCGGGCATGCATCTGATCCTACCTAGTGACCTAGCCTTTTCGCTTGGTTTTACAAATTCTATGATAGTCAACAACAAGTAAGCTGGTGTGAGTAGTAGGGATATAGTAGAAAGAGTTAATTTATAGTAAGGTTCAGGGGTTAATTAGGTAGCTTATTCATATATGGTGTTGAAATCCTCCTCTATGTTATTTGGAGGACCGGTTGGAGGTATCTTTTCTGGCAAATCATCAACACATAATTTGGGTGCACAGAACATCTGGAAGTAGAACAACTTCATAGACTGTGGGAGTTCAGTTTAGAAAAATTGTTAGAGCACAAGGTAGTGCATCCTATGGTCCATTACCTACTTCAGGGGGGATCAGGAGGATCAGGCAGCTCGATATTTGGTGGATTTGGTGGTTCTGGGGGTAGAGGAAACACATGAGGAAATACATGGTTTGGATATGTTGGGTACGGTCCACACTAACCCCATAATATTTATATGGAAATGTCCCATCATATTCCAGAATACAGAGGGATACATGATGTAGTTGAACACATGTATATGTGTGAGATACTATGGCATGCGAAGGGGATTACAACTCCAAAGTGTAAGGCAAGTCAATTTGAAACTACATCGCATGGGCACACACATAGGTGGTACATGAAATTCGATCCAGACCAAACTTGTGTAGATTATACCATGTTGTGGGATGCTTTATTGAAAGAATTTAATATCCCTTATCTGAACCAAACTTGTGTAGATTATACCACATTGTGGGATGCTTTCTTGAAATAATTTAATATCCCTTAATTTGAGTAGAAAAGCATCAACGCACTAAAAGACATTATGGTACTACTGAGAGTGTTTGGGAGTGTGAGGCTCATTTCAAAACCCTTTTTTCTAAGTTATCTTATGATATACACTCTGATCTTAGCATGCTCAATGGTTCATTGGAGGATTGATCACACCTTTTAGGAGGGCACTCTCACATAAAACCTATACTGATCCATGCGAGGCACTTGAATCAGCCCTACGTGCTGAGGCAATTGAGAGTGTAGAAACAGGAGTCAACCCATTTCTGGAGGCTCAAATTGAACCTATGGCCAAATAGTTAGAGAAATTATCATCTAACTCAGTGCATGAGATGCACAGTGGGATTTGGTGCACATATTGTGAAGTAGAAGGGTATACGAAATATAGTTTCCCTTGTAAATCAGTACGTGCCATGTTGCTAGATTGTGAGATTTGTCACTTGGATCAAGATTCAAGTCAATGACCATTGTTGCAATGCATGATAAGGAAGAATGTGTCGTGCTACTGTAATATTTGTAGGTCTACCACTCATGATACTCAAAAATTGTAGGTTAATTGATCAGATTCATGATGTCATTGATACTGACGTATGCTAGACTAGTGTTTCCAATAACTTCAAAGGAAAAAGGTAAACATCATGATCATGATCACAATGAAGGGCACTCTGAGGGAGATCTAAGGGAGGTCATTGTAGAGATAGAGGATACCGTTGAGGATTTAGAGCCTAAGGTCATGGCGGTGGAAGGAGTGATTTTCCACACAGAACATGTTATTAATGTGGATCCTCTGATCATTATAGGTGCGAGTTTCCACAAAACATTATCCATTCTTTCTGTGGGAATAACCACAACTATGAAGAATTCCCAAACTTGTATGAACACCTGAGTAAGAAGCACAAACAAGACAAGGGCATGGAAATGGTTAGAGTACAACATTCCGTGGAATACTAGTGGATGCCGAAGTTAGTGCATTGGATCCTAAGTTGGTACATGGTTTGAAGATCACTACACGTGCTGAGGTTACACGAGTCAGGGAAGTTTCAAGGTCAGAATGCCATGTATGTCACAAAGGAGGAGGTAATTCCATGCAAAATATCCAGACCCTATGCATCAAAAGGAGGTTTATCAAGAAACCATGGAGGTGATTAGGAATTTACAAGGTGAGAAACAATGTTTGAAAGAAAAATCATGGAAGTTAGAACAAAAGAAAGATAATGAGCTCCATCAGTACACATATTGATAATTTAAAGGAAGTTTACATGATGCTATGACAAGAGAACATCATTCCTTTGTTAGGGGAATAGTTAAAGGGAAACACCCCAGGTGCTTTGGAATATGAGCACAAGAGACAAATTATACATGCTAACCTTCCTTCTCATAGTTTGGATTATGACAATAGGAGATTACTCTGAATGACATTGTTAGTGATGGCTAGATTTTGAGTAACATTATGATTTTCATAAGCGTGGAAGTGAATGTACTAACATCTGGACGTGCTTGGATTCAGATGAGGAGACCACCATTGTAGTAATATTCAAATGTGTTGTTTATGGAAAATATGACTAAAGCCATGCATATTGGGGTTTTAAAGGATGCGTCTATTACTATATATGGGGCCCAAGTTCATTGGGGAGTTTGAATTCTTAGTGCTTACGTAGAGGCCGACAATTTTCCAACCTTACTTGGAAACCCTTGGTGTTATGAAAACAATGCATGACCAATTTTGCTTCAACAAGGGTTGTATAAATTTTGAGAACAAGGAAGAGCACGTAATTATACCTTTGATAGACATAACATCTACACCCTATGTAGAGCCATTAAGTGAAGAATATTTAAATAGAATCTATGTGCACACCATTAGAGATCCGGAAGTGATTGAGCCATCAAAGGAAGGAGTTCTCCAGTGGGATGATGCATAGTTCATGATTAATACTACAAGTGTTGCATGTGACAACTAGGCACATAAAACTTATGAAATGGATGGGTACAAGAAAAGTAGTGTAGTCATGAACGTAAACATGCCAAATTGTGTTAGGAACTTGAGTAGTAACCTAGGTACCAAGGTACACTGGTGAAGAAAATCCTGAGATATTCCTTCTTATTATGGAATTTTAAATATCGAGTGGAAAGAAGGAATATGCCAATTTATACTTTACGTGAGATAGCATCGCATTGGTGGATAGTTCACATGGATAACCTTTTGGAGTGGTGAGAAGTGAGAATCGCCTTATCTGGTAGATTTCTCCAGAGTAATGCGAGTACTCAGATATGTGAATTTCATGGTAATGATCTTATTCAGCACCGCATTCAACAATGTGAGATAATTTAGATGGAGGGGAAAGAAGCTTGACCACCTTTGTCTATGGGTGCAAAATGATCTAATTCACCTTGTGAGGCTGTGCATGTGCATGGTATTTCTATGCGGAGTTAAATAAAGAGACTAAAAATTGGAAAGAATTGATTGTAAGTATGATGCAGACATTTGACTATTTTTCCACTAAACCTCTGGTGAATGAGGTGTTACATGTTATGAAGATTCTTAACTATGGGAGATAGTACAAAGGCTAAGGAACTTGTTTAAGAGTTAGTAGGTGAGTCAAACCTAGAGGCACAGCTTTAAAGAAGAAGAGGTAGAAATGCAAAACAAATTGGGTGTCACCTGCCTAGAAAGAGAAAAGGGTAAGATGGTCTATATAGTGGATGATGAAGAAGTGAAAAATCTAGATGTTGAGCATATAGATGGTACATGTGAGGTCTTGGAAAGTGTAGAGGAGAAGGCATGTTCCTACCATGAGCCCATGAAAACTAATAGGGTCAACATAGGAAAAAATTTTGAACCAAAGGAGGACATCATTAGAGATTATTGGTCTGACTCTAAGGTTTCTAAGATAATTGAGCTGCTGCGTGAAACTTCGAGGATTTTTTCCCTAGAGGCTATCATGAATTGAAAGGGGTACATGAATCATTTGGGTGAGAAAAGAATCAAGATAAAGGAAGGTGCACACGCTACGATTAGGAAGAGGCCTTATAGGATGAACCCTAACCTGTGTGTCAAGGTGAAAGAAGAAATTGACAAGATGCTGAATTCTGGAATCATTGAGCCCATCAAGGATTCAAAACGTGGATTAGCCCTATGGTGATCAATATAAATATGGTAGAATATGATTTTTTTTGGATTATAGGGAGTTAAATGTTGCATGCATAATTGATCCTTTTCCTAACCATTTACTGAAGAAATATTGGAAGGCATTGCATGGTGCAAAATCTACTCCTTCACTGATGGATTTTCTGGGTATCATTAGGTAAGGATAGCTGAAGAAGATCAAGAGAAAACAACTTTAACAAATGAGTGGGGAAGTTTTGCATACAAAATTATGCCCTTTGGATTATAGAATGCACCTATAGTATTTTTATGCACAGTTGTGCAAAGCATTCCAAGATTTTATCCATAAGTTATTACAGGTGTATCTGGATGATTGGACAATGTATGAGATGGAAAAAGATCATTGTGATAATCTTAAGGCTCATGTTTGGGAGATGCCAATAGTTGAGCATCTCTTTAAACATTAAGAATTATGATTTTTGCTACACCTTTTGGGACTTTAGTTGGGACACATCATCTATAAGGAAGTATTGTTAGTAGATCTTACTAAGGTTGCTATGTCATTTTAGGCCTAGATGAACCTACTAGCTAGAGTGAGGTGTGTGGATTCTTGGGGCATTCTTGGGGCACATAGGATATTACAGGAATTTCATCAAATGTTATGCCAATATTGTTACACCCTTAGAGGAATTGTTGAAGGGTAAAGGTCAAGGTCCATTGGGGTGAGGTTAAAGCAGCACATGTGTTTGAGACATTGAAGGAAAGGCTTACTACTAACACCTATTTTGCACTTTCGTTCATGGACCAAACCTTTTTATGTACATCTAAACACCTCTGGCATGGCCATTGGTGTATTATTATCCCAACATGGAGAAGGGATTGTTGATCTCTCTATTTACTTTGTAAGCTGGAAGTTAACTCTAGCAGAACATAGAATTACACAACTACAGAGCGTGTGGCCTTGTCCATGATCTAAGCACTCCATAATTTTCGACAATACTTCATGGCAACACCTTTCATTTTTATACAGATCACATGGCATTGAATTATTTTGTGAACAAGCCCATTTGTAGGGGTGCATATGTCATTGGATACTGTTATTTTAGGAATTTGATTATATAGTGGTGATTAAGCTAGGAAAGAGCAATTATGGACCAAACCATTTGTCAAGGATTAATATAGGTGAGAATGTGTAGAGAATTAAAGATACAATGCCATGGATGCACAACAGTTATTCAGATTGAACCACGCGCCCTCTTACCTAGAGGATATTGTTGTCTTTTTTAGGACTGGTGTGGTGCATGAATGGATGAAGGCTTTGGAGAAGAAGATAATTGCCATACGTGTTGCACATTATATGTTGATTAGCGAACACTTATACAAATTAGGCCATGATGAAGTTTTACACTGGTATGTACTTGAGCATGAACACGAGGCCATTATGGAAGAGGCTTATGATGAAATTACAGGTGGACACTATGCAGGGGATGCCACTGAACGTAAGATTTTATTGGCTAGTCTATGGTGGGAAACATTAAATAAATTGTAAAGAATATTGTAAGGTATGTGACCATTGTTTAGCACCTTGGAAAACCTAGAGCATAGAGATGAAATGAATTTGTGACTCATTACTAGTGCATAGAACCTTTTGAAAAGTGGGAAATTAAATTTATGGGTCCTATTTCTTCACCACGCTATGCGTAGGACTGGATCGTGCTATATTATAACTTGTAAATATTATCTTACAAGTTGGGTAGAAGTGATACCTACAACGGATTACACGGAAGCTACAACAACAAGGTTTCTATGGGAAAATATTATCAGCATATGTGGATACCCTTTAAGTTTGACAAGTTATAGGGGTAATCACTTTCTCAATGAGACCATCAGGATATTATTGGACGAATTTATGATTGCACACCATAAAACAACACCTTATCATACTTAGGAAAATGGAACTGTTGAGGCCTTCAACAAGATATTGAGCCTTACCTTGACTAAAATTTGTGAAGTTGGAAGGAAATACTGGGATGATAAAGTATCTGTTGTACTTTGGTCATACAGGACATCCTACAAGATATTTAATAAGGCAACACCCTTTCAGTTGGTGTTTGGCATGGAGGTTGTTCTACCAATGGAATCCATATTACCATCTCTTTGTATTGTGTGCACAGGAGGTTTGGCTGATGAGAAAGCACTTGACAAGAATATAGATAAACTGATGCAGTTGGATGAAAGGCATGCTATAGCACGATGGAGTCAAAATCAAGAAAATGCTGGGCAGAAGGCATGTCATGATAGACATATTAAGGATAAGAAGCTTAAAGTTGGACAAATGGTTCTTCTTTATGACTCAATTTTTTTTTCCACCCTCGAAAACTTAAAGTGCATTGGTTGGGACCATATGTTATAACTTATATACTTGATTCAAGCACTTGCTAATTAGAGGCACTCGATGGAACATGGTTTGCCATTTACTTCAATGGGAGTAGGCTGAAGCCCTACTATAAATAAGTCTTCTTGGTGTTTCTAATAAGGCAGTATTACCACATATATTATATTTCCTTAATGCATGTTCTTATATGTGTTTCCTTCATTTTTGTTATGCTTTTTCAATTTAGTTGAGTGATTTTCGTAATAAGCGTGCTTGCACCCCGGAATCTATTTACTATCTAAGTGTGTGTTCATGCGTAGAGGACTGCGCATACCCTTAGTGTGGAGTAGAGAGAGTACAAACAGATGCAAGTGCGTAAACTTTGACAATTGCCTAGAAGATAACAAGAGAGTGTGTTGGAATTTCTAAGTATCTAAGGGAAACGAGTGTATCAGGGGTGGTAATGGCTGTCAAAAAATTACAAGGTGTCAAGGAAGATGTTGATAATAGGATGATGTCAAAAGAAAAAAATCCACGTACAAAGATGAACACACAGAGCAACGTGAGGTAGGTAGTGGCAGGGAAAACTACTTGATATAGAATGCATTGGTTGATGTACTTCAGCACTAGAAGCACAGGTAAGGATACCTGTGGTCAGTGTATTTTTACATGCCAGAAGCTTGCAGAGGTAACACATAGTTGGGTGCACAGAGGAAGCATCCTTGAAAATTTTGAATTTATTGTGGAAGTACGGTGATAGGTGGCATGGTAATTAATGTGATAAAAATCAAAAAACTATAAATAGGGAGCCGAGGTAAGTTATTTTTACCTTGCGATAACTTGTGAAAGTATGAACTAGGGAATCCTTGCCAAGAAATTACTAAATATTGTGTGTGAAGCGAAGGATTTGTGAACTAGATTGGAACAAGGAACTTGGGCATGCGCAGAGTGGGATTTTGTAATAATTTCTACATGTTTGAACATCATCTTATGAAAGAAAAGGTTTCTAGGTTAGGGTTCACGGAACTAGGACATAGTTTGAGGAATTCATGCAAAAGGATTGTGGTTTAAGGTTTGATCACTAAGGAAATAGGATACAAGGAAGAATTGACAGATATTCGACCAAGGAAATGGCACTAAGAAGAGGAACAACTGTGTCACCTAAGAAAAAGGGAAAGGGTAAGGGAAAAGATAAACCAGCTGCGACAACAAGTTTTAATGAAGAGTGGTATTCATAAATCTTGTGTGCGTAAAATGGTTATAAGTGATTATAACCATCAAATGGATACAAATGAGAAGGAAATAGCATTAGATCGGGTTCAACCCATAGGTGAGATAACGGTGGATGAAAAACCAGTGTATGATGACTCAGTGCAGAATACGTTGGAGAAGGTTGGACTTCTTCAACCATATGAGATTAAATTTTTTGCTAAACCTGAGAGATTTTATCAGTGGCTTGTGTCACATGTACACAAGGATTATTTCTAATTTTTTGATAGGACAATGCGCATAACCCAACAGTTGATCTCACAGTTCCCTGGACTCATCTGCACTAGAGAGTCAACTGATGATGACTTGGGTGACAATGAGGTTGTCAAAGAAACAACAAAGGATTATGAGTACAAGAAAGGTAGGCACACCTTTGATATTTTGAATATCAATAACCAAGTGATGAAGATTGTCGCGCACCTACTTACAAAATTAAGTGGTCTGGAAAGGTTATCCCAAGTTAACAAGAGATGGTTGAATGTGTGCTTGAATATTTCAGAAGGAACCATCTACAACATCTCATCCTACATTGCAAAAGACATCATTGATGCCGCGTGTGATGGGCATAAGATAATGTATGGTAATATTTCACTTACTATTATTTTCTCTGAGATTAGAATGCCCGATGGGCTAACTAGTAACATGTGGGAGTACCATGGTGAAAACCCCTCCCCAAGTAAGAGGTTTGAAGCATATACTTATGATATAATGACACCATCATACAAAACGCACTTGGATAAATGGTACAAGTGGATGTGCGATGCCTTTGGCATAGAATGGAGAATCCTAGAGCAACTGCTAGTCTTGCCAGGGAATGACACTGACTTTGCAGTCTACCAGCAGTTCTGTATTGGCAAGTTTATATTGACTGATGGAAGTAAAATTTTGTGGTTCAAGTTGTCATTTGCATTCACTGTGTAATACTTTCAAAGTTTGGTAAACTTATTTAAAGAAGCAAAGAAGTTGAGGTTTGATTTGAGTGAAGTGGACCAGAAACATCATGTGCTGTGCAGGGCATTTTTCTACCCGAAGAAGCATGCGTACGTGGAAAGGTATGTCTCCCATGACATAAACTTGCTCAAACTCATTACAATATTGATTGCAGGGTAAACTGTAACAAGGTTGTATATTCACCTAAGGTCAAAGTTTGAGAAGAAAACATATGTAGAGGATGATGTTTCTATCCCTCTATACCCTACAGGAAGAAAGAAGGTGGAGGTGAAGAAGAGAGATAGGGAGGAAACTCATACAACGAGTAGGGTTTCAAGCACATGTGTGGGTCAAACCACAAGGGCACAAGTACTTATACTCATAGGAAAAAGTCCCCAGAATAGAATCAGTCTCCAGTGTGGAAGAAGTAAAGGGTAATGCAGAGTTCTGACTCTCAGAAGACAAAGATCTTGTGGAATGAGGAAACATAAGGGGAGGAAGAAGAATGAGAATATGAGAAGAGCCCTCTTGTTTTTGATGTGTATGAATCAGATGAGGAGAAGGGTGTGCATTAAGAGGATGCTCAAGAAGAAGAAGGAGATGGAGAAGAAGTGGGGATGAATGTCCAAGATACGACACACAACCCCGATCCAGAGGTAGATATCTTGATGGAGCACTAAGTAGTCAAAATTATTTAGAACTTGGTCAAGACAGAGGTAGAGCGCAACATGGAGCACCTAGAAGATCAAGGAGAGGAAAAATCTAGGAGTGTAGGTGTAAAGAAAAGTTTGGTGGTTGGGTTTCCCAGGGGTACGTGCGAAAGTGGAAGGCACACGTCCACCCAGTAGAGGCCTACAATGTCATATGATGCATACCCTAACAAATTCTTGCGTGTTTGCTACCAAAGCACAATGCCAGTGGACCAACTTTTCTATTGTTTGTCCTTTGATAAGGAAAGTGTGTACCTGTGCATAAGAAATATGTTATCATGTACTTTTGAGTCCCACATTGATGAGCTGGAATTTGAGGTCAATGCAGGCACATTGTTAGATACGCTCATTTCACCAAGCTCCAAAGAGGTAAATCCAATTTTGGATTCACAACAACTAACTAATGAATAGGCATGTAATGCACTAAATAAAGTATTGGTGGAGATAGAGGTCAGATTATTTGGAAGTAATAACAGAAAAAATGATTTGGAAAAAGAGATGGAGAAAAGAATAAATAAATTATCTAGAGAGATAGGGAAAGGAACATATTATTGCACAGTTAAAAGTTGAATTAAGGGAAGAGAAGGGGAAGTTGTGTGAGGTTTACAAAAAGTCAGAGATGATATCAAACTTGATTATCATAGCGCGTCTGGATTTCCCCCCCCCCTCTCACAAAATTATGATTCATCCTTCCACTTTCTTGAAGATTTGACGTGCATTATCACGATGCATAAGCAACCCCTATCATTGGAGTCTGCGGAAGAATTTATGCCATAAAAAATGAGAAGGAAAAAGCATAAAGTTAGGTGATCATAACTTGTTATACTGAGATTCTTGCTTCAGTAAAAACCATGTCTCGCATGGCCAAAGTTGTCTATGAAAACTATGAAGATAGGGATATGGTGGCAGGTGTGCTAGTTGCCACACACAAGGTAGATTTGAAATAGTTCTAGGCCAAGAATAGAGAAAATCGAGCAAAACATGAAAACATCCTAGCAGAAGTAGAAAAGAAGAATGTGGAAATTGAAGTCTTGAGGGATTCCATAAAGAATAAAATAAAGGAATTATATCCACAGGTGATGTGCAAGATGGACGCATTGATAGACCTTAGCAAGTAGTTGGAAAATATTGCTAACACATTTAAGGCTAAGGGTGAAGAGCTGAAATTTGAGGAGCTCTATACGATGATGATGGATTTGTTGAAATAGGTACAGAGTGAGGTGGAAGCTTGGAATGAAATTGATACCTCATTGAATAAGTATTTCCCAATCCTTGTACACTAATAGCAGAATTATTTTATTCTTTAGTGCAAACCAGGCACATATGCACTATTATTTCATTCTTTATTCTTTCTTGGAGGAGTAGGATGTTCTCGAGGATGGGCAACCCTTTTAGTGTGGGATAATGTTGAGCATGGAAAAATGACTAAGTGCTAGAGAACAAGGTTGGCATGTGGGAGAAAGGTGCTTGAGGACGCATGATCAGGAGAACGAGGTTTACGCATGGAGACAGGACAAGGTTGCGTGCAACAGGCTAACACTTGGAAAGTTTATGAATGAAGAGCTAGAGATAGACATGGAGTGCGGAGCACATCTTCTAAAATATTTAAAGAATAAACAAAGGCTATTTTTGGAAAACAGAGGATTGATCGACATGCATGGTTCCAAGATAATAATTGGATCTAAACTATGAGATAACTGAAGTAGATCTATTGTTAAAAATTTTGCATGCTTTTTATACTTAGCTTGTAGCAGTGCGTGGCTATTATTAGTAGGTAGCCTATTTTTGAAGGTGCATACGTGGTGAAGGGTAAGTCCCCACCCCTATAAATATGTATTGATTTACACAGTTTGGGATCGTCACTTTTTTAAAAGAGTATTGTTGTTGGTTTGTATGCTTGCATGACTCATTGTGACACTCAAATGTATGTGAACATCTTCAGTGTTTTGTAGTATTTAATGTAATGGATCTTTACGGTTTGATATTGATTTTAGAAACATCTGTTACTGATTCATGTATGGTAAATTTAATCTTGGTTCTTGTTTAGTCATTCATACTTCTAGTTAAGATATACATTTGGTTTGTGTACTACATCATAAGTGTTTATCTGTTAATGGATATGAAATATATGTATAATCATGCTAACTCTTTGAACAAGCTGACATAAAAGAGGGACCTAGTGTCCTTGTCAATTCAAGCTAAGTGATGTGTCAGCGCACTTTGGGCTTTTGTGGGTAAAATCTAGGCTACAGTTTTCGAAAATAATGAAAGTAATATTTAGGAAGAATATAGTACCAACCAAGTGGTATTCTTTTGAGGGAATTTTTTAAAAAATAGCATCAACTCCATCCTAAGGTATGAGTTCTCACACGTCGGTTATGTAAGACATGATATGGGCATTGAGATCCTCTCCACATTGTATATAGGAATATCTATTAAGGGGAAAGGTAGGGAAATAGTGTAGATGATTTGATCAAGTGACTCTTTGATATATCCAGCATACATCCCCATCACAAAAAATCCCAAGAGGAACATGTCAGAATGGTTAGGTGGAGGAGGTGGAGGAGATGGATTTAAGTAGGTACTATGTACAAAACCACCAAGGTTGAATGATGAATTTTTTATAGGAGGTATATCATATGTGGGGAAGTAGTTTTCAAGGTTATTCCAATTTAGAAAATGTATGATAATATGGCAGTAAGATACTTGCATAAGAGGCACCTATAAACTAATGGATATGATGGATATATAATTGAGATGCACCAATTGGCATAAATTATGAATGCATGAATGGTTGTTAAGAAGTGGCCATATTACTAATAATGGTGCAAAAATTAGTTTCTTTGGCAGGTCCTTGGGAGGAAAAGACACATGAAGAAGAAGCACTCATACCCAGCATGCCAACCCATATGAGGAGGTATCTAAGGTTTGATTGTGTTAAGTAGTTAGGTTACTGATATTATTACAGTTACATTATTGGAATGTAGATTTGATTGTTCATTATGTGGCCCACATTCTAGAAAACTTGGTTGATAGCTGAGAGATTTGGGCAACCTCCACTTACGAAATTCACCCTAATAAGTAGAGATTGGTCCATTTGGTGAATCTTGAAAGTTATTTTAGGCAACATGTTTAACATTAGTCTCAATGGGGGAAGATTGAAAACCCTTAATAAATTTCTTAGTAGTTGCATTCTTGTTTGTATATGCATAGTTTATCTCATATTGTGAGGATAAAACATTATTGGACACAAATATGGACGTGTGTGCTTGTAGCCTATTAAATGAATCATATATAGTATACATTCAATCAATTCTTTGATCAAGTTGTGTAAATAGTTTATCAAGCATTTGTAGACTAATTTTTGGTTTTGTCATGATTCTTGGATAAAGGTCAACTCCATGAGTTAAATTCATGTTGTTTGAATGAAATCATCCATATTAATAGTTTTTTGGCTGATCAATTTCCTCTAACAAAACATGGTAAGCAATTTGATGAATGTAGGTATAGGAAGTATGTGATTGAATGTTGTTTGAGTAGTTTTCATCCCAAATAGAGAGTGAAGGATATTTTGGGATTGATTGTGGATGTACTAACCCTAAAGACACAAAGGCCTAACAAATTCTCTTCCTGACATAGTTGGGGGGTGTATGAATACCCATAGAATAATGCAAGAGGGATAATGTGGAATGAAAGAAAATAAAGGAAATGGAAAATGAGAAAGAAATATTATTTCACATTGGGTTCACTGGATTTGTCATGCCAAAAATCATAGGATGACCTTATATGCATACTCAAATTTTAATGGTAAACCAAGGAATCTTATGATTTTTGGGGGTGAAGTGGATAGGGCAATATCTGCCAATGTGCTCATGTGATCTAAACTTATTTATCAAAGACAATGAAACTTATAGCTACTTCTTCTCAAGAAAGGTTGAAGTTAAGTATAGATATGAAATGCAAATCCTAGTCTATATCATTTAGTTGAAATGGGATATGATCATACTAAATTACCCTTTGTAAATTTTCATTTTTTTCAGGTTGGTATTTTCTAGAAAGGGTCATGTGGAGGATGAAGAAAATGAAGAAGAAAAGGCTAAACCTCAGGAAAATAAATGAGTCAAATCCATTAGGGGAACAAGAGTCATTTGAGAAGGAAGATTAGAGGAAAAACTAGTAATGGTAGAATTTTATCATCAAGAACATGAAAATGTATGATAATCATTCCATGTGAATGTAAATATTGGAATACTTCACACCTCAATTCAGCAAGGATGTTGTCTTGAATTTTTCGACTCTACAAGAGCAAGGAGATGCAGAAATCATCCTATTATGCTAGGAAAGACATGGTAGTTCAATGTCATCCAGTGGTGTGAGGGATTATACTTTGTGCAACAATAGTTAGAGCTAGAGTGTAGTATGATATGTATTCTAATCCTTGGTTGTGTATATGATGTAGTTAGTATGGTATCTGTGTGAGTGTTACATGGCTATAACGGGATCCATTTGGTTGGTCTAAATAAATATTGTTAAAATGGTAGCATTTTTTCCTATAGATAAGATCTTGATCAAGGGTGGACATTGTTATGATCCTCATGTGCGGATTTCACTAACGCCTCAAGGTTTTGGTGTAATGGCTTGTTACATTTGGTATCAGAGGGACCACCCGTGTTTGAATCCCACTTGGTTGGTTACGCCATGTAGCCAAGGCCCGTGGGGTGCCTAAACGTCGGTGAAGCGGGGCTCGTACGTATGGGAGTGTGGGTGCAAACCCATCCCGATTCAGGCTCTACGGAAGCATGGTGGGATGTTATGATCCTCATGTGTGGATTTCACTAACGCCTCAAGGTTTTGGTGTAACGGTTCATTACAGACATTGTATCTCAACAAGATATGAAGTGGAGCTAAAGACATTTGTATGAAAGTGTAGACACTAAAACTTGGTAACTTGTCCCTTTGTAATTCCAAGTTTGACTATGCTCCCTTGATAAGACAAATTATCACATTTGGAATCCAATCAACTCATTTCTATAGCTCTTATATGAATTTCTTATCTCTCCACTTTTCTCTATCTTCAATTCTAGGAATCTTATCTAATCAGAGCAATAAACAACCTCTGTACTTCACTACAAGATTCATGTTTTACTTTTCTTCCGTTTGGGACCATACAAATAGGTTAAGATGTGGGTTCTAATCTTGGCCGACCTATTCAGTCCTAGATCTTTAAGTTCTCTAACTCTATTTTTTGTTTGAATATATTCTTTAGGTCATTTAATCTTCTTAGGGCCGACCTTATCAAAATGTTTCACCTATGGAAGGCTATATAAGTAAATCATTATCACTTTATAACCCATGTGGCACTATTACAAATATAATTACAAAAACACTCAAAGGGTCCCTAAATCTACCCAAATCAGTTGGACATCAATTAGATTAGTCCCTACTATAGGTGGAATGTGCTCAAATAGATCAAAGAGTCTAGCTTCCTCCATTTTCAAGCATGCAAAGGTCATAAAGAAATGTCTTAACAAGAGAAAAATCATTTCAGGAATTGTTCAATGGTTTCAAAGAAAAAATGGTTAGGTCATATAGCTAAGGCATACCACATCACACTAATGCCACGTTCGGTACATTTTATACTATATAATTATCAATCTATCTTGGTTTAATAAAAACAAGGGAACCCTTAGGGGGTTGGTTATTTTTTCACACTAAAACAAGAACCTAGGAGAATGATGTGAGGCTTGATCCCACAATGAAAACATACAGTCCACCAATTGGATTAGTTCAATAGTTAGGAATCTAACCATCAAGGGTAGTCCGACCTCAACCACACACACTTTTTTTCTCCTTTTGGTTTTCCAATTCTTTGATGAATGGTTTTTCAAGTTGCTAAGGTTTATACTTTGTTGCAGTGTTTACAAGTCATCCTAAAGTCATATGAACAAGAGAAACTTACAAAAAAGTTCATTTCTAGATAAGTGAAACACACATGAAGTTTCAAATCCATACTATCAAAGGGTCCAATACCGTACAAATCTAAGTTAGGATTGTAAAATCATGGTCTTGACTATATAATATTTGTATAGTCATGTTCTTGCTCAATTTCCAGTATTAGAATTGGTATCAAAGCATTTCCAGTCTCTGATCCACCTATTTCACCATCCTGCACATCTAGATCCTCTGTGTTTTCCTAGTTTTAGGTAAGTTCCTCTCTCCTCTTATGTATTTGAACAATTACTTATTGTTTATACATAATTACACGTATAAAATCATTATTCTAATTGTGAATGGTTAGTGTTGGAATTTAATTGATTAGAATAGTCCCCTATTACAAACCCTTACATCATTATGATTGGTTTTCATTTCCATCACATAAATTTAATTAGGGTGTAAATAGAAATCAAATCAAGGTTTAAAAAAATAAAACATGCGTGCATGAATAAAATAAAATCCAAAAATACATGCTCACGAAACAAGGGGAGGAAGACATGTAAAGGTGACAGAACCTCTGCTATCTATAGGTGGCAGTTGTGCAACCACCTCGGTGGCTTACAAAATTGCCACACGGATTACAATACCACCATACCACGACATTTTTCATAACCACCACAATAGTTACACAAATTTCCACGATGGTTACACAAACATTGTGGCAATTATGGGACAAAAGTTAGGGGTAGTTGATGGAAAGCTAGAATAAGCTAGGTTGGGTAGAAAATGGAGATATAAGAGATTACATATGGGGGAGAATAGTCCTATCATGTTGTAACATCTTGTCATGTTTTGGAGGTCCTCATAATCATCATCAGGTATTTCATAAATTTGTGTCATGCCAAAAATGGGTGCATACAGTTAACTCTAGGATATTTTTTTTACTTTAATAGTTATTTTATTTTTATCAACTTTTGAATTATAGTTATAGTTAAATAATGTTATGCACTACTTATGGATTAAAAAATAAAAGAAAATCCTTTCTTCTTTTTTATAATTGTTTGTAGATTTTATTGCTTCTTTTTTGAATTATTGCACTTTTTAATTCATCGGGTTTGCATTATAGTTTAAAGCATATGGGGCCACCTAGTACCCTCAATATGAATGAGGTACATAATTTTGCTTCAAATACAAGATATAAATACTCTCCCCTATACTATTGAAAATTTTGACCTTTCTTTCAAGAATTCAAGTTTTTCACCATTAGTTAAACTCAATATATAAACTAGTGTTGGCACCCTGAGGAGATGCAAGGGATTTTCTGATGTGGAATTCAAAAGAAGTTATAAACTAAGTGCTTAATTTTTTGAAAAATTTTGAATCTAATGATATTATTTTTGTTATATTACTTAATTATTAATATAAAAATACATGTATAAATTCCTTTTAAATAAATGAAAGTGATACAACCATGATAATAATTTCAAATGAACCAATATTTGTACATGATTCAACTAAAGTTAAAAAATTTGGTTTATACAAAAAAACATTATACATTAGATTTTCTTTACTAGATCAATGTCGTTAAGCATTAATTCAATATTGAAAGAAGGCTAAAATTTCAAATCTTAATATTATGAGAACATAATTGTTTATAAGATGACAAGAAAAATTAAGTATGTTTGTATTTTTTTGTCTAATTTTTTATAACAATATGTGTCAAAAGTTATTATGTCTTGATCGTTAGGTTGAATTCTTTGGACACATTTTTATGAGAATGGTGGGTACTCTAACAACCATTGTTTTAAGCTTTTTTATGAGAGACGTTTAACTTCTATGAATTGAGACCTATAAAATCCTCTTTGTTGGATATGTCATTGTTCTTGTGTATTGAAAAAAAATGTTATTAAATAAAAATTAAATTACATAAATTTTGTTTTCTATTCATTGTAATTAAATATTAAAACAAAAAAAAAAAAACAATATTCATGATAAGATCAAATCTTTTGTTGTATTTTTGTTGTAACTTTCAACCTACATAACAAAAAAATAGTATTTGACTACTTATGTTTTCTTTCTTCTTGAAAGAAAAGATAAATAGGGATAACGGAATGCCTACCCATACTCAAACTAAAGGTAAACTAAAAATTCCTCTCCCATGGATAAAGCCTCAAGATAGATAATATATATAGGGTGGGGAAGGCCTTATGTTGAGAGGATTCTTGGCACTTATCAACTAATGCAACCACATGGGATAAAATGCCCCACTTCATCAATGGTATTCCAAGCACTTGGGAATATAATCAACATGTATGGTGTATTGTTTTGATTTAGATCTTTTGGTTTGTGCACGAAAAACCTCACCCTAAATCCTAAAGGCCATCATCCTTGGTCGAATGTATAAATTTCATTGGCCCCATTAAGAAGTATGGGGAGTTGATGAAGGTAAGGACTCAAGGCTTATTCTGATTAACTAGAGGAATCGTAATATATTGAAGTAGGATGATTTGAATATTAGATGAAACTAAGATACCTTAAAGAGAGTATTTTCATCAAAGGATTCTCAGTAATAGGGTAGTTTTTTCTCATAAAAAGAGTGTAGGAAAATCACAAGATTAAGTGAACATCCACAAAGGGTATTGTAAATATTACTTGAATACAATTATTATTTTGTCACCTATTAGATAATTGGATCTATGAAGTAGCGCTTGACCTCAGGAGGTTGCTTTTCATAACCTTTTGGTATCTTAGACTCTCTGGTACCACCTTATGGTGTTCAATGACCCCTTATAATCTCTAGCACCAACTTATACTCTTAGTCAATGCCTATGGTATTTAGTAACTTGTGTGCTTGGACTCTGTTGTACATGCTCTAATATCAATACCTCTCAAACTCCCTCACACCCTTACATTATAATTTTGAAAAAATATCAAATGAATTCCTTCATAATTCCATAATTTTAGAAATTCTCACATAATCTTCTAGTTATTTTCCTAGCCTTGGACTAAGTGTTCTTAAAACCAAATGTGTTATGACCAACGTTAGAAAAAATTAACCGCTACCAAAAGGAATACATTTGCATCAAACAACATATTTTCAAAATGCTTTCAAATCCAAATTTAAGCAATGGTCTTATGAAGGGGGCGTGCTAAAATTCAAATTTATTATTATTGAGGAAATTTAGGAGCCCTTTCTAATTTATTAGTTTCGTGAATTTGAATTTTTTTGTGCTTACAAATTTTTGGTGAGAAATTTAATGGATTATATGAAAGAAACGGTCCAGCGTTTATCAAAATTTAAAATCTAAAAAAAAAATTATTCAAGGTCGCACGTAATCCTCTCACAAAAATTAATCTTCATATGTAAGCACTAATTGTCATCTCTTGAACATGGAAAATATTTATATTCGGCATTAATACTTACTTGGATCGACAATACCCCTTAACAAATAAATAATATGTTTGAGAGATATTTCATTCAAAGGCTAAGCCATTATTGAAATGTGGAAATGGGCTTTTGAATAATCATTAAGCAAGAAGAGTGGTTTATGACATACATTATTTTCAAGGAAGCCCATAAGGTCACAACAAATGCAAAAAACTTTGATGCCACAATATGGAGGTAGAGCTTGCTCTTCACACATATGGAGATAAAAATTTCCACCACTTGTAGTTGCTCCATTTCCAAATATTTTTTGTCAAACGACTGCAATATATTTTGTGTTACTTGGTTTGTGTGCGTGTTTGACCTGTGTTTTTTTTCATCGTGGTATTTAGTATTTTTTTATCAACTTTTATCAACATCGTATGTCAACATGTGAACTAATAAATATATGAATGTATAAATGCATTCAAAATAATCAATACACACTATCAAATTATAAAGGAATTCATTTCATTTCAAGAGTATCCCCATGCCAAAAGAAGATTTCAAGAATTTAAATGAAAATCATCTAAATTTAACTTCTTTTATTGGCTATATCCTTGAAAATATAATGGTTGGGACACTAACATTACATTAGACTACCCACAAAATCAAATTTGATGTTGGTGAATATGTTGAAAATTCTATGAACCTAATTATAATATAGAAATAACACAGTCCCTCATTTACTTCATCTAATTTTTGGCAATTTGCAAGATGTTGTGAGGGCCTTAGGGTTCCAAAGAAAGAACACATTTTCTCACTTACTCATATTGAATTATAAAAAAGTGAGCGAGGTTCTCAGATATCAAGAATTAACAAACATGGCACCGCAATTAATATCATAGTTTTTGACAATTGTGAGATCCATAGTAGTATGGCTTTGGTGCTACCACTTACAGAGCAGTATTGTTCTAATTGAGGTTCTCAGTTTTATCCAAGCTTTTTGGGTCATCTTCACCTCACTATCTAGATTTATTTTCCATTATTTAATTTTTAAGATTGTATCAAATTACGACAAAATTTGTACTACTCGAACATATTATTTCTCTCAAACTTGTTAGTTATTCTTATTTGTGTAGACTATATCTATCAATATCTATGATTAAATGTAATTTAAATTAATTTAAACATGATTACAAATAACTATTTCTAATTAGTTATAATGCATTGTGAGTGAAAAATGTATTCCCTCATCTAATATTAGTTTATATATGTCATGTTTTGAGTATTGTGATAGTTTATATGAGGTTTATGAAACCCGCCCATGTGCATAGAAGAATGGATAAAAATTTTGGAAGGAAAGGGGTTTACTTGGAAAAATATGTGGTGAAACTCTTACTATATGTGAATGACTTAGTTCTAATGACAAAGATAATCCAAGATTTAAAAGACCACCTTTTATAATTAGAACTCTTTTGCAAAGAAGTAGGGATGGAGGTAAATATTGAAAAAACAAAAGGAAGAAGCAACATCTCAACTTTCAATTTGCATGAGAGTCTCTTCAAGTGGTGTCACGATACAAGTATCTTTACCTCAATTTTCATGGAAAGCTCAATTGGGATATTTCTAGGAGGAAAAAAATATAAGGAGGGTGGAAAGATCTTTATGCATTACAAAAATGGGTGTAGGATGCTGAGCTATGGGATTGGAAGACCAATAGGTATTTTGGTTACTTATCATGTTGTTGGTGTTGTACAGTCATGAGGTATCGGCTAGTGGAATGATAAGTTCGAAATGGAGACAAATAGAAAGAATCCAAAAGTGGCCAATGACAAATAATTTCATAATCAAGAATATAGTTCTCTATGAAATCACCCTAGATGAATACAGTATCTTCCCTCTAGAGTCAACCGTTATAACTATGTTTATATGTTACTTTAAAAAATAGAAAAACATGAAGACATATATGTGGCCTAAAGAGCTGGAAGAAGTGAAGAGTTGTGAATATGTGGATAAAATAGAACCAAAAATGGATGAACAAATGGGATATCAACGTAGATAAATTCTCAGATATTAACAAAAACATAAAAAACTATGTGAATGAAAATTTTAGAATGGTGATGGGAGGAAGAAAACAAGTAGGAAGTGTCAAGAATATGTTACAGAGTTCAATCCGATGTATGAACATTGTGAAAAATTATATATACTATCTAAAATTAAATTGAGGGAAAATATTATCATTTCTCAACGAAGGACTAGCTCCCAGAGGGTTAGATGTAGACAAGAAAATGGACAACACCTAAATAATTGTGGGAAGAAAGGATTTGTGTTTTACGCACTACTATTTTTACACCCTTATTATATTATAATATATTAGTGAGTTAAATACACTAAAAGGATGTAAAATGGGATCTATACAAGGTTATTCTAATTAATTAAATCCCAACATTAATTATGCATTATATTAGAACAACACATTAATTCTTACAACTACTCTATATAATATGATACGAATTTAACAAGACAAGAGGATGACCACACTTGCATAAGTACAAATGAATCTGAGAAGTTATGGGAGTGCAGAGTACTAGAACTAGGAGATCTAAACCTAAAAGTGTTTTTTCCTAGAATTGTAGCTAAAAATGACTTGGTGCAGGACTATACAAATCTTCCAAGACCATCCATATGTTTTTGCACCTGCTATACAGTTTTGGACCTACTCTAAATATTTCTATGTAACTTTTTGAGATTGTCGTTTCCTGGAAATTTTTTTCACTATTAAACCTTAGTTGTCACTCATGTTACAAATCCCTCTAAATATTTTGAGTAAGGTCTCAAACCTTATCCATGGGTGGAAGACTCTATATAAAAAATTAGTTGGGTTGAAGTACAATCCTTGTACCACTGACGTTAGAACTACTCCAAAGAGGCCTCAAATCACACATCCTTCTCCACCCATCATGTGATCTCTAAATGAACACAACTATGATTTGGAAATTGGAAAAATCCTTAACAATGCTTGAATCAAGTTTGGCTCTTGTTCATACTTGAAGTGGGGATGTTTGGGTGCTTACAAATGAAGGAAGATAATCCCTTGACCTAATAGGATGCATCAAAAATTTAGTGATTTTTTCCCATGGTTGTGAATGAGATTTGGTGAGACTTAGGGAGCCTTGGGTGCCTTTTGTGCTAGCTTTTGCAACAAGAATTCATGAGAATGCTAGGTTGTGCCATTTTTTTAAATGAGGTGAATTTAACTTTCTTGTATAGGGCTCCGAAGGTAAATTATCACCAAAAGGCAGATCCAAAGGAAGTAAATGACCCAATGAATAATATTAAATTGAAAGAAAAGTTGGAGGATATGTCAACTCAAAACCATACAATTCAGGCAGGACTAGATTCCACAAGTGGACCAAACTGAACATTTCCAAATAGAGATGGAAAATATGAATGCTAAAGGTTGTGTCCTGTCAAGTGGAGTTTTTGTATTGATTTTATGCATTTAACTCTCATAATCTGTCAACATAACAATGTATATGAATAATTTAGAAAAGATACCTCAAGATATGTTGAGTGGGGATATAAAGAGTTACTTTTTCTTAATAAGAGTGCATTGTCAAAACTACTAGTGTCTTAGAGTAAGTTTCCAAAATTGAGTGTCTACAACTATAATGCAATCTAAATGTAAGAGCATTTCATTCTTGAATGTCTAAGGTACACAAACATCAGATTCAAGTATGAGAAAAATTTAAGAGTTGGTTCCATGGTAGAGCTATTCGAGGATGGAAAAATAAAACGTTTGAAGGAGATACTAACTCAAATAGCAATAGGAGGAGTAACCTTCTATAAGATACCACTAAGTCTACAAATATTTAAGCAATTGAAGTTTTTAGTGGTTTCATAGACCATTTGGCTCATGGATGTACTTAAAACCATTTCATTTCATAACAAAGGGATTAGATAAATGATTGGGTAAAAGAATATAATATTAATCAGTTTTATAGTACACTATTCCAAGTAGTTTGTTTTTGTTTCTGCAACAGTTGTAGGATTCAAATTTTTTACCTCTCTTTCAGGAGCACATCTACTTCATCATTAGACCAACTCATGTATGCAAAAAAGACAACTAGTGTAATGTATGTCTAAACCATTGGGGTTTATTCACCAACGAATAATCACCACTCTCTAAAACTTGATTACCGGCTAAAAATAAATGTGTAAGAAATAGATGCGTCCTATTTTTTGAATTTTGTTGGAGGGTAAAGTATGTGGTCCATAGGGTTAGATAAAAATAGATTTGGAAATATAATTTTATGTTAACAACATCACCTGACAATCATATATGTTCCATAAACATTTACTTGGTGTCAACCATCCCTTCCTTGGATCCTCAAGGTTCCTCCAATTACTGTGTCCTTAGACATCTATGCCAACCACATTCCATTTTGGAAAATATTTTTTTCTCTCCTGGACAATGTTCAAAAATAGGGAATACCCAAGAATATGTCTTACAAGATCTAGAAATGAAACATCATCATTATTTCACTTATGGAAGGTCTCAATTCAACCTTTCTGCATATGCATGGTGCCGCTATGTTGGCCATGGAATCCACCTGCTTTGGGTCTTACCACCCATCTAATATGAGATTAACAATTTCCCCCTAAATTTCTTGGTGGGGTTGTTTACAAATGGAAAGAAAACACAACCAAAAGATCTTTCTTCTCTCCACAGAATGCCTCTATTCCCTTTTTAAAAATCCAAAATAAGTACACCAAAACTATGTTATTAAAACATGAAACTATCTTTAAAATATTGAACTTCATAACACCGTGATAGATATTTTGAGAACCAGTGTTCCTCTGTTATTTACTAATGCCATTGTGAATTAAAGGTATGTACCTCAATTATCATGAAATGCTCCACTATTTCTTGCACTGACATGAACAAACATATTTCAATAATTCTATAGTTCTTTTTGTGTGTTCGAAAATGTAGTTAATGGCTTAACAAGATTGATTTTGATTTTATTTTGTGCAAGTGCATTTCCTTACACACTAACCCAAACCTGATCTGTATCCCCTTGACATGATTAGTGAACAAACCCCATGGTTGTCATCACATCTCAAACTAAATTGTCTTTTCTTGTAACACCCATATTAATGAAACCATTTCCCCCTTTTCTTTTTTTTAAATTGATACCCAAAAACTCATAGAAACTATTCACAAATTTATATTGTTTTTAAACAAATTTTATTTGAACAAAACAGGCAAGAAGTGTAATGGAATTACTTGAAAATGAATGCAAATATTCCAGAATATATAATATATTATTAAGCCACTTTGAGGGTGAAACCTCCTAAGTCTTACAATAAGACACTAATTCATACTCTTCACAGTTATGGGGAGGAATTACTCATATATATATATAGTGAAAGGTCATACCCCTTCATTATTATTAGTTTATACCTAATGACTAACTAACTAACTAATGATTATAAGTATAAATGTCATATAAGTGATAGGTTAGCCCACACTTAGACATATAAATGGTATATCTTAGGGTCATAAAATGCTCCTCCCCTTCAAACAAACATCGTCCTCAATGTTTGGGTAGTAATGGAAAAACATGTACTCAACCATTGTCTACCCATTGCACCTAGTTGTATGGTTGGCATTGTTCCTTGAGGAGATCAATTGTGATCTCCTTCATTAGTAACCTCTTAAGTTGAATTTGGGTAAGTAACTCTAGTGCTATGATGATTATATCTAGTGATACTTTAACATTTGAATATATCTCTTGCATTTCACATGAAAAATATGCCTTATCCACTTTCTCTCATGAAATGTGCAATTTTGGCTCAACATAATTATTAAGGTAGCACATTTTATGTAAGGATATAATGGTCCTTCTAGTGGAATAACCTTTATAGCCACTATATCTAAGGTTTTGAGATCCATCATGTGCAAGACGTATCTCAGTCATCTTAGATAGGGTGTGATTAAAACTTCCATTAGTAGGCATTTTCCCTATAAAGTTGTCATTGCATTGGCCCAAAACAAAGCTCGCATAGTGTTGCTTGACTTTCTGACATTTTGGTTGTATCTTTTGTACTTCTTCCACACTAAAATATTCTTTAACATCCAGCCTAGGATCAAATTGAATTTCCATATCCATGTTTACCAAACCCTTGTCAAAATATTCCAAGTTAAAATTATTGTACTGAATAGATCCATCCCACTCTGTTGTTTTCCATTCTTCATCCATATTTGGTTCAACCTTTTGAATTTCTGACTTGCCAAGTAAGAGTCATAATGAGCATACCTCATCATGGCATATTCCATGTCATCTTCAGTTGTGACAATACATGATTCTTCAAAAACCATAGCATTTTCACCTTGGTTATAAGATACATGTGGAGGATTGATTGAATTCTTTTGAAATTGAAAAATCTAATGAAGTATTTTCTCAAGCGCATCTAATTGTTAATTTGTTTTGGTGAAAACTACTTGCAGGTCATTCATGGTGGAAGTACCTCCTAGTTCAAAATTAGATTGTATTTTATCTTTATAAGGATTATTCCACAATATGTATGAATTTTTCTCCCATCCTCTAATTTGTGGACTTGTTATAACAAGGGATTACCCTTGCACAATTCAATTTGCCTTGTTTGACCAAATTTGACCAACTAATATCTCAATGTAGATGACCTCAAATTTGAAAATGTAAAGAATGGACTTATACAGAAATTTGAAGAAATTTCCAAAAATATAAAAAAATTAAGAAAAAAACCGAAAAATGAGGCTTGTATGTCAATTTTATGAAAAATGTATATATTCAATAACTTTCACAAAACAACGAAAAAAATTCTAAAATTTTTACAAAGGCTTTATAATATATATTTCCTGATGTGATAAAAAAAAATTGAAAATGCGCAACTTTTCTTGGGATAGAGAGAAAAAACCATTCGTTGCCGAAATTGATGTTATGAAACCATATGTAATGGAATTACTTGAAAATGAATGCAAATATTTCAGAATATATAACATATTATTAAGCCAATTCAAGGGGGAAACATCCTAAGTCTTACAATAAGACACTAATTCATACTCTTCACACTTATGGGGAGGAATTACTCACCCATATATATAGATATGATTGTGAAAGGTCGTACCCCTTCAATATTATTAGTTTATACCTAATGACTAACTAACTAATGATTATAAGTATAAATGTTATATAAGTGATATATTAGCCCACACTTAGACATATAAATGTTATATGTTAGGGGAATAACATGTTACAAATGAAGGTGATCCCAGTTGATCACATCACGGAAAAATGTCATACATACAAGGAGGTACAATGGGCGGACAATGGTTGAGTAAATGTTTTTCCACTACTAGCCAAACATCGAGAACGATGTTTGTTTGAAGGGGAGGGGCATGTTATGCCCCTAACATATACCATTTATATGTCTAAGTGTGGGATAACATATGACTTATATAACATTTATACTTATATTCATTAGTTAGTTATTCATTAGGTATAAACTAATAATAATGAAGGGGTGTGACCTTTCACAATCATACCTATATATATGGGTGAGTAATTCCTCCCCATAGGTGTGAAGAGTATGAGTTAGTGTCTTATTGTAAGAATTAGGAGATTACCCCCTCGAAGTGGCTTAATAATATACTATATATTTTGGTATATTTGCATTTATATTCAAGAAATTCCATTAAAAGAAGACCCTTATTATTCTCATTAAGTTCGAACGATAATCGCAAGGAAGAAAGTTGAAAAACCATGCCTATGATAAAAGAACTTTGCAATTTCCTCTACGTTTCTACACAAAACTTCGAAGCAATTCAAACAGCAAGATAAAGAAGACGTCCCCATATTTTTAACTTCCTCCACATTTTTAAAATGAAAATAACAAAACTATATTCTACTAGCAATGTTAATAGCATCTCCATACAAATCTAAACCACCATAGCTTAACAAAACCAGTTCTTTTATCCATTCACCATGCATGGATCAACCCATCAAGCTAAAAGTAACATCCAATATAAAATAATGAAACTTCAATATTTCCATGCAGGGTAGCTTCTTGGGGATGCTTTGGGTTTCCCCAAAATCCGGGTGCATTCAATGCATTAATAATCAGAAATGCTATGGCTTCATTGAATTGTTAATTTTTCCCTCCAAAGAAAATGGCGGTGGTCAGTCCCAATTAATAAAACTTATTAACAATATTATCAACTTACACGATGGATTTCATTTTAATTAAATAACCCAATATAAGTTTACCACAAACCAGTCTGCATGGGGAGCATTACAGTCAGTCGAAGATCTATGAACTCAAAATTTGCATGATAATATCTAACAAAATTACTTATAATCCATGCCCCATGGTCCAAGACTCCCTTTTAAATTTAAACAATTTAATAACCAAAGATTTACATGGATTGATTCACCGATCTATTTAATTATTTATTATTCCATGCACCTTTAACATGGTCGAAGACCATTCCTTATCATTTGTCAGAAGCCAAGATGTATGGTATAGACCATATCAACAAATAGAAATTGATAGTGGTTGAAGACAAAATAAAATCGATAAAATATAAAGCAATGTGCATGGTGATGATCAACAACAACAATAACTTACAAACTTGTATGATAAGGTCCATGGCCTATTTTAAATGTTAATCAAGAAATCATAACATATGCACAAGACATGGCCAATGGACTTTTGAAACAACTAACAATATTTAGTTTACTTCCAAGTCCAAGACCAACTTAGTCAACATAGTCAATAACCACCTTATTTGGCATTATGATCGATCGAAGACGATAATTAAAACAAACAAGTTTCAGTATCGTGCATAGTGATAAATTAATAAATCATTTGTCAAAAAAAATTATATATGTTATGGTCAAGCTCATTATAACAGTCAAGTAAGGAATCAAGATCACTAAATCGAGTTAATATTTTCTCACAACATGATAAATTGCATTTTACTTGCTAATAAAATTTTCATCAAACAAAATTTGAACTTTTTACCTTGATTGTCATGAATTTACCTCCCTCTTTCTAAGGACCACTATTTTGCTTAACGGACTTTGACCGCCATGATAACAAAAGAAGGTTAGCATCATGCAGTTAAACCATATTTTCATACTAAAATAATATTATTAAAAAATTGTATAGATTCCTTTCATCATGTAATCATTATTCCCAGCAAGTTAGATAAGCCATATGATCAATATACAATACAGTAACTGTTATCCAAAATCCCCTTTTTCATGTATTTTAATAACTTATGTTGATTATTTGGACTTGGGAAAGGGTGAAATTGGGTTATAATGGGGAAATTCAGTGTTCTAAGGCCTTTCCTCCCCTTTGCATGACTCATTTGTTCCATACTTGGTCAAAAAACCAAGAAAAACTAGAAAAATGGATCATTTTTAGTGTATTGCAAGTTTATCAGGTTCAGAAGGAACACAGGGAACAATTTACATGGATTCAAAGGTTCCTCCCAATACCTTTAGATCCGAATGATGAAGGGATGCAGTGTATTGTGGAAATGTGAGGAAAGGGCGAAACAGTGGAATGGTTCACCAAGGTCAAAGCTTCCCCGCAAAGTTTCTCGAGCCTCAACACAACATGAATGAAGAGTTATGTAGACGATGGAGCATTGGGGAGAATTAAAATAAGCATGCATTGCATTGTGAATAGAGCATGACCTGTAAAAACCATGAGGTTGGGTGGAAAGGTTCGTTGTTCCATCCTGAAGCCGATAATCCACCCAACATTGAAACACGGACAATTGCATAAAAAGCGGGCCCGATGGGAACAAATGGAAAAGGTTCCTTAGTTCCCTCACTTCTCCAATTCAATGATCCACTTGCAAAACAAAACAAAAAAAGAGCATTAATGCATATTGTGGAGTCGCGCAGGGAACCAATTTCGACCCATTCTGCACTCTAGACTTAAAATGGCCATAACTTTTGACATGTTACTCTGATTTTCACAAACTTGGTATCATTGGATTTCTTAATTTAGGTGAGGGTAGGTTTGTGTAAAATAGGAAAAATTCTCCAGCATTAAATATGCAATACCAGGTTTCTTAACAACTAGTACAATTGAGGTATGGTGCCCATTTCTTCTCCCACAAGCAGAGTATCATTGGGGAATGGATTTGTAAGGGTTCCTATACTAATTTTCAAATAATTAATGCATGTTATTGGTGGGTGGAAGGAGGAATTCAAGTTCCCTCTATTTTCCCTCTTCTCTCTCTTTCTTATTTTCTATATAATGTAAAGTGGTGCCCATTTGTAGGGGTTAGAAATTCTTGTAATGTTGGTGCATCCTTCTCCAAGTGTTGCAGTTTGTGTTTTGAGTTGCATGCCTCATATTTGGACATCTTGCATGGTGATCCTTGCCTCTTCTCCTTCAATGTAATGGATCCATGATATTTAAAGCAATAAAATACTTGTTTCGTGGCTATTAATTTGTCCTAGTTTGTGTTATATTGAATTTTCTTGTCTTTCATTACACTTGTAGGTATTTTATGTGTCTTTTACTCTCTTTGCAAGGTCTGAATCTGTTGTGCTCCATGGAAATGGTGGTTTGAATTTTATTTTAGACTCTGGTACTCATGTCTTCCCTCTCGTTTCTCATTTTTCTTCCATTTTCCCTCATTTAAAAGTGTCTTTCCACCCTCTTCTTCGTGCTATCACCTTCCTTAGCTTAGGATTTCATATTTTCATACATCTTTCTCTCTAGTCCCTGGGATTATTAGAGTAGGATTAGATAGCTACATTTCCTTCCTTAGGAGTAGTTTAACATTAGGATTAGGTAGAGGAACCAGCCTTCTCTGGAGGTTTTTCTCAAGTAGAAAGTCCCATAACTTGAGAGACAATCCCATATTACCCAAAAACATTGATTGCTCATCCAGACATACATGAAAAATCAGAGGTTGTTTTTTTTGTGATAACAGTTCTGACACGCCCGGCGGGACAGTTGGAATTTATTACTTTTATTTTTCCAATTTTTGGTGTGTATCTTTGTAATTTTCAACATTTGGAGGCTCTGCAGCAACACATCCGGTGACTCCAAGCTTCATATTGACTAGTTTCAGTAGGTAAGGTGCCTAAGTTTCATGAGAAGGATTCAGACAAGGTCAAAAACAACAGAAGAAGGATCATTTGATTACTTGCAGTTGTCACCAAGGAGAAGAAGAAGAGGTAGACCAATTCATAGGTCACCATCACTACCGAATAGAACTCTTTTGACTCCACCTCTTGGTAGGCCCTTCTTACAGTCATCTAGATTTTTAAGACCTATTGTAATCATGGCAGCCTAAAGAAATATGCCCTTTTTCAGTTTCAATAATGTTAGTCCTTTAGCTCTCAATGCACAGCATGATATACCAATGTTAGAATGTAAAATTATCCCTTTCTTCACTGGTGAAAATCGTACTACCCCAGCTAATCATATCCAAGATGTTGCTAATGTTTTCTCAGTTCATGATATTTCCAAAGAAGATGTTGCAGTTAGATTGTTGGCCTCATCTTTCAAGGGAAAAGCTCTGTAATGGTACAGGATTTTAAGACCAACTTCTATTACCAAGTGGGATCAACTTGGGACAGCCTTATGCAATCATTTTGAGGACAAATGAGATCACATGTCCTTGGTAGAGAAGTTGACAACAACAAAGAGATCCCCTTACAAGAAGATGACAGACTTTAACATCATATCTCAAAGGACTTGGGATAGAATTCCTCAAGTGGTAAGGCCTACACCCCAACATGCATTTCTTTATTACCTAAAGGCTTTAAATAGTGATATTTTAGTCGTGATTAATTCCATGGGGGGTAAAACATTACCAAGTGCTTACGACATTGCTATTAGGGTTGAGAATAGTCTTATTCGGGTTGGGAAACTTTCTCCTAGACCTCCAATGCCTATTTTCCCAGAGATTGAGACACCTACTTCTCATCAAGCCCCTGAATTAGCACCTATTCCAACCCCAAGAAATCAGAGCTATAGCCAAGCATCCACTTCCTCAAGCACCTCATCTAAGTTACTGGAGGTAATGAAATAGTCACAAACTTTTGGGAATGAGTTAGTATCCATTAAGAGGCAACGAACATAAAGTTGTGGACCATATCAACCTCCATACCAACAAAATAATGCCCCTTACCATCCAAACAATCCTCCATCTCAAGTTGTATATCAAAATAAAAATCAATTCCCCTCTGTTAGGCCATTTCAACCATACAATCCCAATGTAGCTATCTCATCTCAAGCTTTGGTTCCTGTTCAAAACAATCTTGTGGAAGATTATGAGTTGTGTTTCCCTTGTCATCTTCCACACAACCAAGAAACGTGCCCCAATGGCATTTTGAACCAAGATTTTATGATTCACAGTACATTTTTCTCTCAGAAAACGCCTATGGAGGAGAATCAGCAGCACATAGTTAGTTAGGAGACACCTCCAAGTGAAAATTCACTTGTAAATTGGCAAGCGGAAGACTTTTGTGGGATGAATCAAAACTCTGATCAAGGTGTGGCTACAAACACCAAATTTAGGAAAAGAGCTATGGTAGAGGGACAGTCAACAAATGTAGTTCCTCCTCAACCTTCTTTGACACTCCAAGGAGGTGGAAATTCAAACATAGTTCCAAATGTGTAAAATCAATCTAAAGGACCTTTCATATCAGCTCAAGTGCAAGAAAAGGTTATTGTGAGCAAGATGTAGCAAATAAGAGATAATTCATTTCCCTTCAACATCCTTGAACAGATAAAGAAAACTAATGTGATCATATCAATACGGGAATCATTAATAATTCTGGGACAAAGAGATCTCTTGCAAACAGCTATGGCCAACTTGTCTATCCCAAGTGAGTCATCTGAGGAACAAGACAAGGTTGTTCTTACTATCACCATGCAACATAAGAAGATCAATCAAGAATAAATTTGAAACCTCCACCTTTCTATGTATATTTGATCATAGGAAATCAGTTGGTGCACAATTGCATGATTGATTCTAGAGCAAGCAGTTCAGTTATGCCCAAGCAAATTGCAGACCAACCAGGCCTCAAGTATGAACCTCTTTCTAAAGGTGTGGTGTAGTTAGACAGAACAATAGTAGGAATTGTTGGAATTATCAGAGGTCTAAGCCTCACACTGCATGCATGTCCTAATGTCTCAGTTCCTCAATATGTATCCATAATTAATCTACCTCCACTCTTTGCTTTATGTCTATCCAAGGATTTCATTTCCAAAATTACCATATAGAACCCTATGTATCTAGTCCTATCAATGCAAATTGCACAATTTTTGATAAAAAAGATTGTCCAAGTATTCAAGAGACAAATACCCAGATTAGAGGCATTCCTGCTACTTGATGAATGGGGAAATGCACGCCATGGTTTTGATCCATATAAATATATTGAAGAGGTTGGCATGGGTATTTACTATTTGCATTAGGATAATACCCCCTACCTAATGTTATCAAGACAACTGATGAAGAAGAGAATGAAATTTGGCAAATGTTCTTTGAAGGATCAAGAAGTAGACAAGGAGCTGGAGGAGGTGTAGTCCTTGTGTCTCCTATAGGTGTAAAGTATAACTCCTCTTTCATATTTCAGTTCAGCTGCTCTAACAACACAAGAGAGTATGAGTCCATCATTTACGGTCTTCAATGGGCAAGAAAAAGAAACATCAAGAAACTACAAGCCTTCAAAGATAGTGAGCTGATTGTGAACCAGGTTAGAGGATTAAATGCATCCAAGAATGAGATAATAAATGCCTACAAGAATAGGGTATGGGATATTCTGGAATATTTTGAAGCCTTCAACATCCATGTCATTCCAAGAAAAGAAAATGAAGCTACTAACAAGCTTGTTATGATTGAGGAAAGGTTGAGAATTTTAAAAGAGACAAAGTTCAACATCATATCAGGGTGATAGTGAGGCTTGCCATACCAGACAATGACACAAATTGGAAAGTATTTAAAAATGGTCAGCATATTGTCAATTTCATTCAAGAGGAAGCTAATTTTTTTAAGAAATCAGGACAATTTAGAGAAGCAGTATGGAGACCAAGTAGTTCAACTCAGATCAAATAAACTACCCTAAGGCCTAGTGACCTTGGAATCCATTTTCAACCCCAATGACCATTTTAGAAAATAAAATGAAAACATCACTGACAAGAGTGAAGATGCATAACCCATCTTAGTTGGTGAGGGAAAATTCCTTCAAATTGGCAAGGTAAGCACTTCACAAGAAAAAGATTCATTTGTGAAACTTTGTCAAGAATTTGCTGATATTTTTGCATGGAACTATGAAGACCTTAGGGGTTTTGATCCTAGCTTAGCCCAACACACCATTGAGTTGGATTTTACTGCTAAGTCTATCAGATAGAAACAAAGACCGGTTAACCCACATGTTGAGCCTCTGATGAAGAAAGAACTAAACAAATTGATTGAGGCAAACATAATTTTTCCTATTAAGAATTCATTTTGGGTGCTGATCTGGTTTCAGTGTGGAAAAGGAATGGAGAAATCATATTGTGTTTTGACTTTAGGACTTGAACAAGGCTTCTTTAAAAGGTCACTACTCACTTCCCTCCATGCAAAAAATCTTGTAAATGGTAGCAGGTTCTAAAAGGTTTTATCTTTTATATGGTTACTCCGGCTACAATCAAATCATGGTAAAAGAAAAAGATCAGTTCAAGACATCTTTTACCAAAAAATGGGGAGCTTATGCCTATACAAAAATGTCATTTGGTCTATCTAATGCATGAGCAACTTTCTAAAGGGCCATGGACATGGCATTCCAAGGACTAATCAATGAAATTGTTCTTGTGTACCTTGATGATATCACAGTGTTCTCCAAGAATGCAATCAATCATATTTTCCATCTGAGACAAGTATTTAAAAGGTGCAGACAGTTTGGATTTTCTCTCAATCCTAAGAAATGCATCTTCCTAGCTCATGAAGGTAAACTCCTTGGCCATATTGTCTCTAAAGAAGGGTTAACTATTGATCCAGAAAGAGTTAGATTCATCCTTGCATTGACATTACCTAGTCACAAGAAAGCACTTCGAAGCTTCTTAGGAAGGATCAACTTTGTCAGAAGGTTTGTTCCAAATTTTGCCAACCTTGTCAAGCCATTGACACTGATGTTAAAGAAGAGCATGGCCTTCAAATAGACAGCTGAAAGAAAGGACGGGTTTGAAGCCATAAAACAGGTAATTGCACAAGCCCCAACTCTTATTAATCTAGATTTCTCAAAGGACTTCACTTTGTATGCTTTTGGTGGCACAAAAACAATATCTGCCATACTGGTGCAGTTGAATGAGGAAGGATTGAAGCAACCTATTTCATTTTTCAGCCAAAATCTTGAGGACTATGAGGTGAAATACTCATTTATTGAGAAACATGTGTTAGCTGTCATAAGGAGTTTAAAGAAGTTCAAACATTTAGTGTCCAACAACAAGACTCATCTGTTAGTTTCACATGTTGGTATGAAAGACTTCCTCTTAAACAAGGATCTGAACAAGAAGAGGGTTGGCTGGATAACCAAGGTGATAGAATATAACATTGACATGAAGGTGACCAAGCTAGTCCAAGGAAAATGATTGTGTGAAAAGCTGTTTTTGGACCATGTTAATGAAAAAGTCATCCTTGTGCTTTATGAGAGTGGAAAATTGTCTTAAATTGTCTTACATGCTAGTCTGAAATTCTTGCTTGTCTTAAAGTCAGTCTAGGCAGTGCTTCAGGTAGGTTCAAGGGTGAGAATTTCAAGTTTCATATCAGTTTCAGACTATTAGGTTGACTCCATGCCTAATGGATGCTTCAAGGCCACTGATCTCCCCATCTGACAGACAAATAGCCCCATTGAGTCACCAAATTGTTATCCAAAATCCCCTTTTTCAGGCATTTTGATAACTTATGTTGACTATTTGGACTTGGGCAAGGGTGAAATTGGGTTAAAATGGGGAAATTCATTATTTTAAGGCCTTCCCTCCCCTTTGCATGACTCATTAGTTCCATACTTGACCAAAAACCCAAGAAAAACTGGAAAAATGGATCATTTTTAGTGTGTTGCAGGTTTATCGGGTTCAAAGAAACACAATGAACAAGTTCCATGGAGTCAAAGGTTCCCCGCAATGCCTTTGGAGTTACACAACAAAGAGCCTAGTGTACTGCATGTTGGGATGGAAATGCGGGAACCAAGTGGTGCGAGGGAACCAAATGCGGGTAGAACGGTTCCATGTGGCAAGGCGTTGTCCTTGGCCTTGGAGTCGAAGAATGAAGGGATGCATTGTATTGCGGAAATGCAGGGAAAGGGCGAAACAGTGAAGTAGTTCATCAGGGTCAAAGGTTCCCCGCGGAGGTGCTCGAGTCGTAACATAAAGTGGATGAAGAGTTATGCGGACGATGGAGCATCGAGGAGAACTAAAATAAGCGGACAGTGCATTGCAGACAGAACATGACCCGCGGGAACCATGAGGTTGGGTGGAACGATTCCTTGGATCTAGCCCAAAGCCAATAATCTACCCAACACTGAAATACAGACAATTGCAAAAAAAGTGGGCCCGATGGGAACAAAGGGAAAATGTTCCTCGTTTCCCTCACTTCTTCGATTCTCTGATCCACCCGCAAAACAAAAGGAAAAAGAGCATTAATGTGGACTATGGAGTCACACAGGAAACCATTTTCGACTCAAACTGCACCTTGGACTTAAAATGGCCATAACTTTTGACCTGTTACTCCTATTTTCACAAACTTGGTATCGTTGGATTTTTTAATTTAGGTGAGGGTAGGTTTGTGTAAAAGAGGAAAACGTCTCCAGCATTAAAGACGCAGTTCTAGGTTGCTCAATGACCAATTTTAATGAGGTACGGTGCCCATTTCTTCTCCCACAAGAAAAGTATCATTGGGGAATGGATTTGTAAGGTTGCCCATATTGATTTTCAGAAAATTAATGCATGTTGTTGGTGGGTGGAAGGAGGAATTCGAGTTCCTTCTATTTTCCCTCTTCTCTCTCTTTCCCATTTTCTATATAATGTAAAGTGGTGCCCATTTGTAAGGGTTGGACATTCTTGTAATGTTGGTGCATCCTTCTCCAAGTGTTGCATTTTGTATTTTGAGTTGCAAGCCTCAAATTTGGACATCTTGCATGGTGATCCTTGCCTCTTCTTCTCCTATGGATTGGATTGTGCATATTTGAAGTAATAAAATACTTGTTTTGTGGCTATTAATTTGCAAGTATTTTTTACGTCTTTTACTCTCCTTACAGGGTCTGAATCTATTGTGCTTCATGGAAATGGTGGTTTGAATGTTATATTGGATTGTGGTACTCATGTATGCACTCTCATTTCTCATTTTTATTTCATTTTCCCTCATTTGAGAGTGTCTTTCCACCCTCTTCTTCGTTCTATCACCTCCGTTAGCTTAGGATTTCCCATTTTCATGCATCTTTATCTCTCCTTGGTCCCTTGAATTGTTAGAGTAGGATTAGATAGTTGCATTTCATTTCTTAGGAGTTTAGCATTAGGATTAGGTAGAGGAACCAGCCTTTTCTGGAGGTTTGTCTGAAGTAGCAAGTCCCACAACTTAAGAGACATTCCCATGTTACCTAAAAATAATGATTGTTCATCCAGACATACATGACAAATTAGAGGGTGTTTTTTTAAAAGGTAAAAAAAGTTTGGTTGTGAAAGGACCAAAAAACGCGGTACATAGAAAGAAACCAGTTTTAACAATAAAACCAGCAAAAAGCCAAGGAGGCAAAGTCAAAAAAGTTTGACAGCATACCACTACAGAACAGAGCCAGTCTTCACCAAGTCTGCATATTAACCATTACATTTTTTAATACTAACTACAAGGACAGAGACCAAAAGAACTAAGTTACATTCCATAGGAACAAGAATAACAAAAGGACAAAAAAAGGCTTTCCATTAGTTCTCTTTTTTCTTGTTGCGAGTTATAGCACTCAGCCCACTATCCTTCCTACTTGCCACTTTGATAATCACACATTTAGGTCTTTTCTCCTCCTTTTTCATATGCTAGGTGTCTACAATCTCAGAGTCTTTTGGTATGTTCTCCTCCTTATCCTCGGGTTGGGTGTCCACTATCTCTATGTCAATATTACCATCAGTCTCAAAATCTAAAGTGTGTTCACTATCAGAACTACTAAGGACTAGCCTCATATTTGGCTTGTTTTCCCACTTTGGCCACTTGGTCCTGTAGGATATAAACCCTTTGTTCCTGCATGACAAAATCAGCTTGAATTCCTCTAATCCTTTTGTTTTGAACCTCAATTTTATGGTGGCACTCCTTCAGTTCCTGAATCAAATTGTTATTGATAGTAAGAATGGTATCAGCAGTCAACTCAACACGCATTAACCTAGCCTCCCAGTCCATGAAGTCTCTCTCCCTGCTACCAGAGCCCTCACCCACATTCTGAACACCACGATTCAGATTGCAAAGAACGTTGGCTATCCCTTCAAGGTGTCTTTCCCTTTCATTTTCTTTATACGTTTAATAGCAGATGTTAGGGTTTCATGGTCAGACTCAGTATCACTGGCAATCAACGGCTAGGTGGGGATAATGGGTTTGCCCATTTGCACTAATAGGAGAATCAAACCCTAGTGCAAAGGAACATCAATTTTCTTGTTTTTAAAGTTCAAGGGTGTTGTTTTTTGGTGATAACAGTAACCAAGCAATATATCAATGCATCAAATCACCACTTTCAACAAAGTAACTCATAACACACAACATAACAAGGTGCACATCAATATTTATTACATGTACAGTAACCAAATTGTCCAATAATGCATCGCATCGTCATGCCCAACAAATTAAGTACATACAAGCATCAAAGCAAAACAAGAATAAGTCATAAATGCTAAGTGCATTACAAGTGTTGAACGAGAAGTGTTGCGTGGTTGTACATGCAACTACAAGTAAGTGTGCATATCCTTTTCAGGATATGCATACGCACGTGTGAGTGCATATACAGATACGTAACAGCGTTTATTCTCCAACTCTCATAACCCACTCTTCATTTACTACTTATCCCTTTCGACAAAACAGACTGAAATTGTGGGATGTGACATTTCTCCAGCACCAAAGGGTAGTGAATGTCAGAGATAGAGGAAGCTTCTTCTGCTACTTCTACCATTAATTCTATTATAATAAGGAATTCAACGGGTGTGGTCCCCTCTAATTAACAACAACGACGTAATATGAAGCTAAGGGTTATAGATTAAATTGCAAAAGATGAAGGATATGAATATCAAACTAAATTATTTTCTAAATTATGAATAATCAAATATGACACTACGACAAAGATGGTGTTTTCAAGAATATTGACATATAGATGCATGTCGGCCAAAAATTTGCATTTGATTATGCCTCATAAGCATATGCATGTTTCTGTGAAGTTGCAATGATCACATTCAGCTCATGTGTTCTCTTCATATCATGTTATGTTCACCCAAGCTGCAAGTATGTTGGCAAAGGAAAACTAATGAAACACCCATTTTGATAGGCTAGTGGTTAGGATCCATCCATTGAGTCATTTGCAACCCTCGTTCATGTAATAAAATTTATTTCACTTATTTGATGTAACCAGTTAAATTTTTATAAACTATTATAATTCAAGAAAATCTGTAGGCATTACTGGGGTGTGTGAGTTATGGAGAGTGCATAGGTTGGCTTTACACTTCCCATATATATTTCCTTACAAATTTCTCAATCCTTTTCAACATACTTGGTTTTTGCATATCATGCAATCATGTTGTAGTCCAAGACAATGCGTCTCTTTAACAATAGATGCAAGGGAGAGGATGGCAAAGGCCTCTATTTTCTTCATAAATTTAATTTTTTAATTTTTTCTGCTCAAACTGCCTTTAAGATATTCCATGAGAAGATGTTTGGTTCTGTCATTTGGTAAAATGTTTGCAAGCATCATACATGGGTATAAGAGAATTTTTGTTAAGGTTTGTGGAAGTGGATTTGTTTATCCTCTAACACAACTTCATTGGAAATAGGTTTACAATGGTTGAAGTTATGCATGAGTGTTTACAAGGGGTGTGTGTTGTAAGTAGAATGTGTGGTATGATTATACATGAAGCGTTGGTAATTAAGACTGGTGGTGGATGACTTCAACCAATGTTACGCGGGGGCGCGTCCCCCCCAAATCCTAGGGGTCCCAGACGTTTTGGGGACACCGAAAGGTGGTGAAAACATTTCCTCCACCTTTCTAAACTTTCGAGCTGTAGGGGAAACGCCCTGGGGACGTTTGACAATTGCAGGAACCGTCTCGAGGACGTTTGGGACGGGAGGGGGGACATCGGGGACGTCTATGCGTTCCCAAGATGGTTGAGAAATGTTCCATGGATGTCCATATGTCCCCGACATCGACAACACTTTTAATACACTTTTTTCTTTTTTTCTTTTTTTAATTTATTTTTAATTAATTCTTTGTTGTTTTCTCTTTAAAAACATTTACCGGTGCACTGATATATGAATACAGAAATTTTCGGGCGCAAATGCACATGGTGGACTGTCACAACATACTATGAAAACCAACAGCATACATATTAATATTAAAAATTATATGAACACATAACATTAGTACAACTATATGTACGTTGTTGAGTTTTTAGTTTTACTTTTTAGTATGGATGTCTCGACATGGATTGTATGCACATGGTGGACTGATATATAAAAAATGAACTGGTATTCATAAATTTTCTAAAAATTATCTATATATTTTTAATATTTGTAATTTTATATATTATTTTAGTAGTTGTCCCCCTGTCGTCCCCCCATTGTCCCGAAATTTTAGAAATTTTTTACTGTCCCAAAAACTGTGTCCCCTCTTCCCACCATCCCGGAGTCTTATGTAACTATGACTTCAACATTGGCATTAAATGATTATAAACTAAGTGTTGCAAAACATTGTTATTCAATCTATTTCTGCCATTTAATCACGACGAAACATTATCAATCTTTGTTCTCAAAATTAGTTTTACAGCCATTTATTTATTCGCACGAATACTCTGCAATCAGCTTTTTATATTTTATTTTACATTCATTTATTTATCATATTTGGGTGATTGTTCTAATCTGCAAGTTGTATTCATGAAATAAAAAATAAAATGTTGATTTTATTATTTACATACTTGAATAAGCCTAATAGCCTCCCAGATGCACCCTATGTTGCCAAGATACGGATACGGGTACCGGTTCAATACGCGGATACGTCAATTTTTAAAAACCCTTGGGTACGATAAGTCTTTATATATATAACATAAAAAATAGAGTGCAATCTAATCTATATTATAATCAAGAGTCATTTGAAGTGACAATGGAAAATGCAAATGAGTAGATGCCTGTTTTGCCATCCAACAATAGCATCGTTACAAAACTAAATGTTAGCACGGACTTAAATATAAAATGTCATAGCTTCAATACTCTCCCCCTTTTGTGCCAGCGAAAAAGGGAAGCTGGCAATCCATAAGCCATCTGTATCAGGTCAATTTTTTTTTGTTCACATCCAAGTGCCACAGCGCCATGATTGAAGAAAGAATTTTGAGCCTGATCACAGTAAAGTCAATGCTTATAAACAACATATGTGCATTGCAGTCATCACACTTACAACAAAAATGAAAGAAATGATTAATATATTATACAGCATAGTCAGCAGGTCTGGTAGCCATTCTCAGATCTCTCTTGTCAATAAAAGAATTGGCCAATTGTCACTTGTAAATTATTCATCATACCACTAACTTTTAGCTTCCGTTTATATTGCTATTTGTCAAATAATCACCTGAAACTTATTTGTCAAATAATCCCCTGAAACTTAACCCACGTCATTCTGAGGATGATATGAGATGATAATGCCCTTGTCTTGTCTTCAGTCCTCCGCAGTTGAACTAGCCTGACTAGCAAAAAACACTCTTGGCATATTTAACCTTGGGTTTGCCGTGGGTACATCCGGGTTCTTCCCGGATACGTCTAGACGTACCCGTGGCATAGCTGGGAAGAACCCGGACGAACCCATCACGTATCCGTACCCTTACCCTAACGTATCCGTACCAGATACATATCAGACAGGGTACGGGGGGCTGGGGGATGAACCCTGGCAACAAAGGATGCACCTATAGGTGCTGTTTCTAGTCTATATTAGAAGCAGTTTACTTGCATGTTATGACAATGTCAGAGCAGTTTGAAAGAGTCTTTGCATAGAGGTACACTAAAGGAATTCCGATATTTCATTATAGGAGATGCAAAGAATGGTAAGGAAGCTATAAGCATCTTAGGTGTCCAAGAGACTCGGAGTTGCAATTATCCTTGGAGAAACAGCAGCTATTATCCCACATGCAAAACAAACAATTTATATAAATGCTTACAGGGAAAATGTGGTTATGGAGTACCAGCCAATGATTTTGTGAAGATTAGGTTTTGGCAATGCGATGTCCATACTGCCTGCGAAAATCCTTTGGACTTGACTTGGTGTTCCACATCTTCCTGAAAACGTTTTTCCTTTGAAAGTCCTTTGAACTTGAGTTAGTGTCCAACAGATTCCTAGAAAACCTTTTCGTAGGTACTTCAGTAAGATTTCAGCTTGAAAATAGTCTAAATACCTGAATCATTCAGATTTTAGTCAGCAAAAGATAAAGAACAGAGTTCAGATTTTACCATTTTTGCTGTTCCAAATCAGTTTTCAGAATTGGCTCTCAACAGCAGGTCCTACCCAAACAATTTAGCCTATCGCCTCATTTTTCAGGTGGTAGGAAAAGGCACAAGATCTTAAAATGCAATTACCTGTACAGAAATCTTATAATGGCAGACAACAAAATCTAGAGTCTAGAGATAATTTTTATCGGAAGCAAAATTCTAAGATCAGAACCTTGAGATAGCAGCTTGTGAAAAACACAACTAAAAACTATCATTTGCAACCATTTATAATTATATCAGTCTAGCTGATTGTGGTTTCCTCTTGTGTCTTGGTACACAGTAATCTGGATATGTTTCCCACACATCCTGTGCATCATTCATATTGGTTATTCAATCCATGACGTCAACCTATTAGTTGATAGTAAGGGGTATTTTCCCTACCTTTAGCATAAGCCACACAAATTACTGCATATGTAATGAATATACCTAAAGAGGCAAAATTATAAGGAATTTATTAAAATTGTGGATATACTCGAGCTGACTCTGGGATCAACATTCATGAACTGAAAGAATTTCTGAGGTTCAGGTCTTATAAAATTGAAGTCAATCATAGAACACAGATGCTGATCACTTGTAGAACGTCTTGCAGTAAATGACATCTCCTCCGAGCTATGCACCACAAGTTTAAAATATACACCACAAAAATCTCAGAAGAAGATATATATTGTTTGGAACTGCCATGCTCTTGGTAATAGAAGAGATAAGGTGAGATTTCTCAGGGAAACAAACCAAACAAAACCTGGTGTGTTTTTATGCAACCAGAACTTCGGTATAATGTTTTACTTTTAACTGTTTACATACTTTGAAACTCTTGGTAGAGTTTAATACAACTTTACTTGCAATTGGCTACAGTACAATGGAAAGTTCTCTTGCAGGCTGTTCAAATGCCTGACACTGAAGTACCCAAGAAAGGGCAATGAGCAACTGGTAAAAGATTTACATCCATACTATCAGGACTGGTACCCTCCCAATGATATAGGGAAAGGTAACACGATTTTGATGAAATACACTACTTTACATTACTTTTAAAAAGCCCCGGCGATTGTGTCGGAGGAGTGGCTCCAAAGATGTCAAATTGAAATATCCAAATATGTAGCATTTTCAAGACATAACTTGAAGAGCATCTCTTGTTCGCCCCAACATATTCAACACAGATGCTGCAACATGAGAAGATGTCAACCCAGCTTCAATCATTTGATCATTTGGAGCTCCATGCTCGATGTAGTGGTCTGGAAGAACCATTGGTCTCCACTGCAAAAGTAAGGGAGGAGGGTAGGTTATTTAATAACTAACATAAGATATATATATATATCATGGCAAAACAAACACAATCCAGTTTCAGACAATACTTTCACAAGAACCTGTCTTGGTCTAATTTTTGGTGGATTTGATAAGAAAATATTTTTAAGACCAAAATGAAAATACCTTCAGCTTCCCATCCAAGAGCCCGTCTAGAGCTAAAAAGTGTGCAACATGAGATCCAAAACCTCCTATTGTTCCTTCCTCGACTGTTATCAATATTTCATGCTCTTTTGCAAGTGATCGAACTAGATCACGATCAAGTGGCTTGCAAAATCTAGCATCTGCAACTGTCACTGACAAGCCTTGCTCTTCCAACAAAGCACTAGCAGCAAGGCAACTCTGAACTACAGTGCCATAACCTAGAAGTGCTACTCGATCACCTTCTACTAAAACTCTACCTTTCCCAACCTGCAATCAGCTGATTAGGATCAGTATCAAAAAAAGTCAACTAAACCATCAGTTTTCTTGGTTTCAATGTTTCACCCTAAAACAATTGACTTAGACCAACAGAGCAAATGGTCAGAATCCCACCTCTAATGGTACTCCCTTGTTACCAGGTGGCAATTGCAAACCTACTCCATTGCCTCGTGGATATCGGAAGCAGCTAGGCCGATCATCAATAGCAACTGCAGTCGCTACCATGTGAAACAAGTCAGCCTCGTCGGAAGGTGCCATGACTACCATATTTGGAAGGCAAGCCAAATAAGCAACATCAAATGCTCCACAATGAGTTGGGCCATCTGCTCCAACAAGCCCTGCTCTATCCATTGCAAATCTGACAGGCAATTTCTGCAGGTCTACATCATGTATAACCTACCAAGCAGTCATAGAAGTAAGCTATTTCCGCAATAATTCAAACAAATTATAAAGAAAGTCAGAGAGAGACACAAGTACTGTGTCCGTGCTTAATCAGAAGAACCTGATCATAGGCCCGTTGCAGAAAAGAAGAATATATAGCACAGAAAGGTTTCAGGCCTTCACAAGCCAATCCTGCAGCAAACGTCACTGCATGTTGTTCCGCTATGCCAACATCAAAGCATCTGGTCGGAAAGCGTTTTTGAAACATATTAAGCCCGGTGCCACCTCCCATTGCAGCATGAATTGCGACGATATTTGTATCAATTTCAGCTTCAGCAATCAAGGCCTCAGCAAAATAAGTTGTATAGGCTTGTGTTGCAGCCTTCCCCTTAAATTGTTTGCCAGTAGCAGGATCAAACATGGTAACACCTACAAGACATACAAATTTAATCAGATCAAAGTTCTCATTTGTGCTCATAAAAATTATGCATTTTAAACAAGTAACTTCCCTCAGAGCTTATACTTGATATGGTTTAAAATTTAATTATACGATTGCATGCTTTACCATGATACTTGTCAGGTGCACGTTCTGCATATGGGTAACCCCGCCCTTTCTCTGTAACCACATGAATCAACACTGGACCAGTTGTATGTGTGGCTTTGACTTCCCGGAGAATAGTGATCAAATCATCGATGTTGTGACCATCAACTGGACCTATGTAATAAAGTCCCAGTTCCTCAAATAGTGTAGAACGAGAACCACTAATCATACCTCGTGCATACTCATCCACTTTTGCTGCTAATTCATGCATGGGGGCACCAAGTTGTTTGGTAACACCCTACAGCAACAAATAACAAGCATCACAGACCAGAGAATAGCAGGGCATTTCTTTAGGTTAACTGATAAATAAACTTGATTCTGTCAAGATAGAGTAGAGTGTGTTCATATAAACCAAACAGAGAACATTTTTCTGCACACTTTAACATCTAAATAGATTGCTAACTATTCTCCTGCTGAAGGCATAGTTCCTAATTTATTTTCTCTAGAGTTTTTGAGGAATATTTATTTGGGGAAACACAATTGGAAAGAATTAATTCTCTACAAAGTACCTCTTATTGAATGTTACAAACACTTAAATGTTCTACCACTTATACCACTTCTCTATTGGCATGGACATTCAAGAATGACATCCTTAAAGCATGCGGTTACCTTTGCAACCTCTCTCAGTTCACGTAAAGGCCTACTTGATTGCAGCCTACTGAGTGCACTGCTGAGGGCACCAACAGGTGCTGTAGGACCATCAAGATTTGCTGTTGGCAGAGAAACTTGTTTATTATCATTCAGGATAACTATCATGTTTGAGTCCAAATATCCAGCATTGTTCATAGCTTCAAAGGCTTGCCCTGCTGTCATGGCTCCATCTCCTATGACAGAAATCACATGATTCTTATTCCCTTTCAAATCACGACCAACAGCCATGCCTGCACACAATACAAAACTTAGCATCAAATCAGCCTTCTTGAAACTGTTCATGTAGACAAGTTCATCACATTTGAGTAGCTTTCAAATTCCCATAACCTCACCTAGTCCAGCAGATATACTAGTGGAGCTGTGGCCAGCACCAAATGAGTCATATTCACTCTCGGCACGTTTTGTAAACCCTGAGAGACCATTTGTCTGTCTCAATGTGGGCATCTTATGTCTTCTACCAGTAAGAATCTTGTGAGGATAAGTCTGTAGAAATGAATTATGGATTGTCAACTTGAACAATTTGAAGAATCAACTTGTATTCTTATTGAGAAATATTAACAAATTAGCGACTTCTGAAAATATCTGGAAAATGTTTCATATGAACACAGAATTGTGTCACATAGTTCTTTCAACTTGATTCAGACAATTGAACACATCATACATGACAAGAGATGAGCAAAACCCTTAATTTGCAACTATAAACTCAAAATCCAATGCTAGGATATGACAAGCGAACATCTCAACTTGCAAAGTCCCAGTGACAATACAACAAAAATCTGTGTACTGGTCTTTTACAGGACACAATATTGGAAATATGATTCTTGGCATGGGATGATCAAATTTTGCTTCTGGGAAACAGAAGTCAGTTCCCTTTTGTATATGAGATGAATAAACTATCAAATATATTTGCTTCAAACATACAATAACTACTCCTTGACTGACATACACAATTGCACTCGCAATATATCAAAGTGATCTAAAAGGGTGTCCCAAAAAAAGAAAAAAGAAAATCTAACCAAATGAGGTAACCATTCTTGTGGTTGGCTGTCAACTTCAAGATTCAAATCAAATAAAGATGCTGGTGCCATATATGAGACAAAAACAAAACAAAAAGGCTGTAGAATTTCCATCCATATAGGAGAGTCCTTAAATTGAGCTACCGTGTATGCCTAGTAGAAAATAAAACATAGTTGTAAAGATATTGTATTCCTCCGAAGAACAAACCCATAATAATGCTTCACTCACATGAGAAAACTTTTTTAATTCTAATGTTAGTGTTATCAACTGTTATCTTCAATAATTGAAATCTCTTTTTCTCTATAAGTTTTTGCTATCTCTCATTTCCAGACAAAAAAAGATATGACTCAAAAAATCTGTTAAATCATAAATATTTATTTGATAAAATTACCTGATGGCCAACATCCCACAGTATCTTATCCTCGGGGGCATCAAAAACATAATGAAGGACCACTGTAAGCTCAACGACACCAAGGCTTGCTCCAAGGTGGCCACCGGTTCTTGAAACATGAAAAATTACATCAGAACGAAGTTCATCTGCAAGTTGTTTGAGTTCCTGCAATTCAAAAGACAAGAATCCTGTAAGTATTTATAAATGTCAAAGTTAGATATTATATGCATACACAATCACCGAACTGGCCTCATAACTCAGACCTCCAATCAACAATCTTGAAAAAAAGGGTTAGTCAATTAACTTTAGAGATTGCTGGGAAAGAAAAACACGTGATAATGAAATTATCATACAATCAAGACAGCCCCAGAAAATGTCAAGATAAAGAAGGTAAAATACAAACAAAATTTTCAATTGAAAAAATAAAATAAAATAATACAAGCAGAAAATGTACTGAGTAATTGGCTACAGATCAAAGTTTCATTCAATAGAATGAATTGGCAAAGTAAAATGCAGGGGAATTTCAGAAAAAATTCATGCATATAGAGTCAACATTCAAAAACATCTTCAAGAAGATATATGCTGGTCTCGAGTTCTTTTCTAAAGAATAAGCTGTTAAGTAACTTCTGAAGTCCGATCACTATATAAACAGCAACAGTACAGAATAGCTGACTAGAATTTTGGGCCTACATACAAAGTAGTCCAATTATACTCTAACTTGTAAAATATATCCAGTTCACTCAACTGAAAAGGATTAACAACATAAAACCACTTACTCGTCTAGACAGATTCTTCATATGAATTGGATAATTGATTGTGTCTAGCAGAGGAGTTGGAGGCTTCTCCGAATAGTATTCACCTTTCTCAGATAGCAGAGAGGCATAAGCTTTACCGACCTGAAACACCATCAATTCCTCAACATATTTAGATCCCAACCAAATCTTAGCATGCCATTCTCTTACTTCATCCTACTTAGACTTAAATATTAACCCATGCATATCTAAATACATAGATTTTTTCACATTGGGAGGAACACTCATAGCTAAATGACTGAAAGTACAGACTGTATTGCTAATAATATATGTTAAATTATTTTATGTTTATGAATAATTATTACGAACAAAAGCTAAATTTCCACAACGGGGATGCTGTAGTTACATTTTTAATGGACAAATTTACAGTCAGCAAATACAATGCCCAAGTTTAGGTTTTTACAGTGAGGAACACGCATGTCAAAGACTAAAAGGAAACATTCTATGGCCAATAATCCACCTTATCTTATTCTATTTTTAAAAATGTAAAACCATACCTTAAACTTTCGCAATGGCCATACAGTAGTTCCAATTTTAACGAGAAAAAAAATCAATCAGTAACTAAAAGATCTGCTTTTAACAATTATACTGGATATTTCAAAATGTTATCCTCATGTTTACCACTTACATGTCAGTGATCACTGTGAAGAGAAGTAAAATGAGGATCTTCGTTTAATAAGGAATGCCTTTTAGTAGTTGCCTCTGGCTATGTTGAGCTTAAAGACTTAACCCTGGCAAAAAACTAGAAAATAAATTTACACTTAATTAATGATCAAACATCAATAACCTTCTACTTCAGCTTTTCTACTTAGAGGACGCCATGAGAAGGCTTACATAGCAACAGAAATGAAATGGAGGGATAAAATATTTATAACACAAGTACCAGTTCATACAAACCCAGATGCAGGTAGATAGATGATACCTCAAGAAGGTAAGGGATAGAGGGTTTATGTATTCTTGTAGCACAGAGGCAGTAGAAACAGAGAAACATTTCATCATGGAATGCCTAGATTATAAGGACATTTTGGTCAACTATGTGAAGACCTTAGATGTGGACTCCATGTTGGAACTCTCTGAAGAGGTAAGAATAAAGAATCTAAGAGAATTTAGGATCAAAATCGCCAAAAGAAGATCCAACACCCTCAAAGGAGAAACAATGACTTAAACGTTAGCCCTTTTTATGGAACTTAGACAACTGTAACATTTGTGGTCCAGCAAACAGTTGGGTTTACTGGGTGTAACTAAAATCATTCCAATTCATTGCATTTCTGAAAGTACTGACGTACACAAATCTTCTCCAAATTGAAGCATACTAACAGTAAATTAGCACATAGCCAATTTTATTCTGTATGTCTATGTAAACTTTCTCGAAACTGAAGCATTTTAACAATAAATTAACGTGTACACAACCTTGTTCTTTGTAGATACACAAATTTTGTCTATATTGAGATATTTTAACAGTAAATTAACCCCTACCCAATATTGTTCTATAAGTCTGTGTCCACCGAAATATTCTCTAAATTGAAGCATTTTAGCAGTGAATTAGCCCATAACTAATATTGTTCTGTATGTCTAAACAATACATCTCTAAATTGAAGCATTTTAAGAGTAACTTAGCACTTATCCATTGTTGTTCTGTGTCTCTACACAAATCTTATCTACATTGAGGAATTCTAACAGTAAAGCAGCATGCACCCAAGATTGTTCCGTACGTTTACACAAATCTCTATATTGAAGCATTTTAACAGTAAAGTGGCATTTACCTGAACTAGTTTTGTATGTCTACACAAATCTCCTCCAAATTAAACCATTTTAACAGTAAACAGCATGTACCCAAAGTTATTGTGTATGTCTACACAAATCTCCTCTAAACTGAAATATTGTAATAGTAAATCTACCCAAATTCCAGTATGCTCCTGTATGTCTACACAAATATTCTCTAAATTGAAGCTCTTAACAGTAAATTAGCAATAGCCCGCATCCAATATCACTCTGTATGTCTACACAAATCTTCTCTAAATTGAGGCATTTTATCAGTCAATTAGCACATACCCGATATTGTTCTGTATTTCTATGCAAAACTTCTCTAAATCGAAGCATTAACAGAAAATTAGCACATATCCAATGTTGTTCTCTATGCCTACACCAATCTTCTTGGATTGAAGAATTCTAACATTAAATGAGCCTGTGCCCAATATTCTTCAATGTTATGTATATCAATACTCTTAAGTGAGGCATTTTAACAGTAGTTTAGCATGCATCCAATACCGTTATGTATGCCAACACACGTGTTCTCGAAATGGAGCCATTTTAACAGTAAATTAGCAGATACCCAATGTTGTTTTTAATGCGAGCATAAATCTTCCATAAACAATAGTATTTTAACAGTGAGTTAACACTACCCAATGTAACATTGTGTGCTGGAATAGCACACAAATTTGTGGTTACATGACACGAGTGGTCGACCATACTCCACTCTCCACTGCAGACAGCAAAGGAACCAGTAGCAAGGTGGTAGAAGACAGCAGACATGTTAATGACAAGTAAAAAAAAATCACATTTTCTACTATTCGACGAGCTTTGCAGCATGATGCACCGAATCAGAAAGCATCACCGAACAGATAACTGTTCAGTACTTAAGCTAACGAGTACCCAACTGACTAATTTCAAATTTGATGCTTTGAGTTCTAAAACCTCATAAGTTCGAGTCTCACCAGTCTCCGAGACTGCTCAAACTCGAGTTTGCCAGGCTTGATGTGAGCAAAACGCCCACGAGGCAAAAGTGGGCAAAGCAGAGAAGTCGACGGATGATAGCGCGTCTTAGATTGAATCAAAGAAGGTGTAGTTGCTGCCATAGCCGTCGCCATTGAAGCTCAGAAAGAGGAAAAAAACATTCAAACTCTCGTTAGAGCAACTGTGCAGAGCTTTTAAAGTATTGTGTGTTTTTTCGTTATCTTCTTATCTCAAAGGAATCCAGACTCGTGCAATTCTGTGGTGGGCACATTTAAGATTGCGTTGCCTTGTTCGCCATTATATCATCGATGTGGGGAACTCCGGTTTTCTGAAACTTTACCAAAAGGTTAGGCTGCCGAGGTTTTGTGGGGTCTAGTGTAAATGTGGGTGTCATTTCCTCGTGGGTCTGTCTGATTTGGGAAGAGGTCCAATACCTTTCTTTACCTACATTATTAGTGAAAGATGAAAGAGAAGTCCTGTCCTTGGATTTTCTTCTTCCACAGATTATTGTGGTTCACACTGTGCCAATTAATGTGGGGGTATGTGGCGGAGCGTGGACTCTTGGTCTGAAAGTGAGATTGTGAGTGGAACTGAGAAATGATATTTTAAGGATCTTTGCTGAATAATGGAGTTTCAACTTGCCAAAAATCATGTGTCTGATCTCAATGGGCGTGAAAAATAAATCTGCATAATGGAGGTGAAGTCATATTGTTTATTTTTCCTTTTACTGGTCCCATGAATGTGATTTTTCAAATGAAATTTGGTTTGAAATTAGGATTTTAAATAGGGATGTAGAGAATTAGGGGAGAAGGGGCCAATAGGTGAACAAGGTCCAATAGTTGATATGACTATTGGTCACACAATACCTAATAGTTGTCATAGTATTATATATGTATTCAATGCACCAACTCTAAAGACCTAAATTATATATGTATTCATTTTTTATCAAACTCTGTAGTTTTTAATTTTAAATTTAAGTTTTTCCTTTATGGTTCAGTTTAGATGGAAATGTAGATAACTTTAATTTAATTATTTAATTTCAAGAGTTTTATCTAGACACAATGTGGAGAGTTGATATTACTCTAATATCATATATATTAGGTGTTCAATCAAGCTTTGATTACTCTCACAACTTGTTAAAGTATGTTTCACTAGTTGTAATGTTAGATCTACTTTTTTATTATTATTTTGTTTGTCTTTTGTTGTATAGATTGTAGTTCTTGATATAGTGGATGAGCTATCTATCGTATAAATTTGTACATATTTTTTTAATTTTATTGGAAGCTATCGTAATTGCAGTTATGTAAGTATCGTCCAAGGGATGTTTATGTGGCAAATGATTCTATTGCTCTTGGAGAAAAGGGTTCTAATATTTTCCAAGACTAAAACTGATGTTGAGGGTACAAACCAATAAAACTACATCGATAAAATTGTATATATGAAATGTTGTGCAAATACTATGATGGATTTTGTATGATCTCAATGGGCGTGAAAAATAAATCTGCATAATTGAGGTGAAGTCATATTGTTTATTTTTCCTTTTATAGGTCCCATGAATGTGATTTTTCAAATGAAATTTGGTTTGAATTTAGGATTTTATATAGGGATGTAGAGAATTAGTTCAATTTGAATTTTTCATCTCGAAATTAGGTTTAGATAGAGATGTATTCAATGCACCAATTCTAAAGACCTAAACTAGCAATTGTAAATGAGTTGCAAATTAATCCGGAGAAAATAGTAAGGTTTAGTTTATTAGAGTTGTATTTCGTGTTGATATGGTCTGGTTGTCTATATGTTGTCGCAAAGTTCTTATTTTGCTATTGCCTACATTTTTGTAAGACATAATCATGATAGTGGCCAAAATAAATCATGTTTCTTCATTTGGTCAAACACCGGATGTGGCCAAAATAAATCATGTTTCTTCATTTGGTCAAACACCGGATGTTTATCTACTAAAACTACATTTTTAACATTTAAATGTTCGCAAGGCAAATTCAATAATCTCATTTTGAGGAGCTTGTAATAAAATTTATTTTAGAAATTAGGATTGACATTCAATTTAGACTTGTCATGATATTAGCAATCTAAATATGCAGAATGTTTATCTTGTTGAACATCGACATAATGAATAACCAATATTATTTTCCAAAAACTAAACTATACAACTTACTTTATGAAGAATAAAATCAAAATCACATATGTAAGCTCAAGTCCATATATGAGAACACTTGTTTGGATTGCTTAATAGTGGAAACCTCTGCAATTGGAACTATGTTGCATTCTTCCACTAATGGAAAGTGCAAAATATACGAAATATGGATTGCTTTATTGCTCCTCCATTTAGGCAGGGCTGATACCATCCCCGCATTTTCCATGTCAGATAATGAAATGTGGTTGAGGCACATATTCAATATGATTTGCCAAATTGAAAGGCTACACATTGCTCTCAATTATTCTTTTATTTATCGTAGGCACTTGCAAATATGCAAAAAGAACTCTTTGCCTTGGCATTCCCCAATCACTTCTAGATAGTGAGCTCTACTAATCCAATTTACACATTTATGCATCATGAGAATAAAGACAACAATGTATTCAACTATCTAGTTATGGGAGAGGAACATATAAAGTCTGCGAGAGAAACATACCCAGTTGCCATCATAAAACTCAATGTAATACATCATAAAAGTGAGAGATAAACAATTGCCAACTGTAGAAATTCGATGAAAAATGGAAAGGACATAGTAAAAATTAATGATGTGTGGGAACATGAGAGGCTACCGACAACGAACAACTCCATCATGTGCATGTCTCGTGCTTTACACAAATTGTATAAGACTTTCACAGAGGAGTCTTGCCAAAAACTAGATTTTTTTTCTTTAATAGAAATCTACCGTGTGAGAAAGTGTTCCAAATTGTGGATATGGAGCTGAAATTTTTGTATGATGTTCTATTTACTAAGTCTAGCCACACAACCTTCAGCATGGTTAGACTACTAAGTCAAATCCTCAATAGCGCTTCCTTTCTAATTTACAGCTGAGTATAGAGAAGTTATTCAACGGCGGATTAAAAAAAGTCACCTGCATTCTTATCTTTGTAACCCTTGTCATTGAGATAATTCAAACTATGCAGAAATATCTAGGATTTATTGATGAATATCTAGGATAGTAAAAGGACTCTAGAAAAATATTTAATTTGGTAACTTTTAAAATATCTAAAATCCGGTAAGATAGCAAATATTGGAGTCGCCAGAATTTGACACTTTCCAACAAGAGCATCTTTAAAGGTAGACGCCTACCGCGAATTATATATGCATTAATTTTTTATCAACCTCTGCAGTTTTTCATTTTAAAGTTAAGTTTTTCCTTTATGGTTTAGTTTAGATGGAAATGTAGAGAACTTTAATTTAATTATTTAATTTCAAGAGTTTTATTTAGACAGAGATGTGGAGAGTTGATATTACTCTAATATCATATATATTGTGTGTTCAATCAAGCTTTAACTACTCTCACAACTTGTTAAAGTATGTTTCAGTAGTTGTAATGTTAGATCTACTTTTCATTATTATTTTGTTTGTGTTTTGTTGTATAGATTGTAGTTCTTGATATAGTGGATGAGCTATCTATCTGTTATCAGCTAATTTTGACTTCGCAAAATTAATAAGCATGAAAATTTTGAAAATTTTCAAAAGTACGCTTTTGCGTGTTTTATAACCCTTGTCGCAATTATCTTTTTCTCATGATCATTTTGGTCTTCATTTCACTCATTTCAGGTGAGAACTCCTCCCGCTAGGTCGCAAACTACATTAATAATTAATTAATTAATATTTAATTAATTGATTACCCTTTTATTTAATAAAATTAATTTTATTAATTTTTGGGGTTTTTAATTAAATAAATATTAATTTAATATTTATTAAAAAAATCAATCGACGAATTCTTTTTTATTGTCGGGGGGAAATAAAATTCCACTTCCAATTGGTGGGGATGCCAAATTGGCTTTCCGCACCCGGATTTCCCCTTTCCTGGCAAATTCTTCTTTTTCCCCGCTTGTGGAATTTCTCCTGCTGACTGCCAACCCGACCGGATGGCAAACTGGCAAAAGATCTCCCAAGTTCTCACATGGGGAAATAAATGGGAATTGTCAGCCTGCTTTTCCATTGCAACTGGCAAACGACCAAGTTTTTTCCCATCTTTCCCTGGCAATTAATGCCCACTACCGAAGAAAGGGAAAATTGGTTATTCCAACAAAAATAAGAAACAGTTACAGAAGCTTCTTTAATCCTCATAACCATTTCTCCGTCAAACTCGTTGGAAAAAGTCATGCGAAAAAGTTTTGAAGCTTTCAATATTTCTTACTTCTTTTTATTTCCCCGAACATTTGTTGAGAAATATTTTCTTTTCGAAAGATTCATTTTCATCACAAGTTTTGAAGGAGAAGAGCATGCCCACGCATTTTTACAGTTGAAGGAAGCAGCAAAGAAAAATAAGATCTCGTGTTAAAGCTAAACGGTTCCATTCACGTGTCAGGGAGAAGATAGAAAGCTCCACGCTAGAGAGGGAAGCAAAAAAAAGCCATACGCATTTACCTTGGCTCAAAAGCCACGCATAGTAAAGTTAAAGCAGCTCCCACGCATTGACCAAAAGAAGATAGAGTGCAACCCAAGAGGAGCTTGCTTATTTAACAAATGACTATGTTTTCCAATTGCATCGTGTTTCTCCAACTGTGCTCCAAATGGGAAATTTATATCAGGTAAAAAACACAATCCATTCATGCATGCATTAATAAAAAAGCATCCAACGCAAGCCAAGAAGAAAAGTTTCAATGCGGAAAAGAGGAAGCAGTGGTCCACGCATTGCCAAACAATAATAATTTAAAAAAAGGATTTCAACCATTCATCAAAGTCTCCACGCATTGCCAAAACAATCCATGCAAATTTGTTTTTTGTTGTTGTTTGTTTTATTTTGCAGCCAACAGGCCACATGAAAAAGGTAGAGGAATTCAACGCCTATGCAAGGGAGGGCAGTAAAGTTAAAGCATAGTCCATGTGTGAGGTGGAAATAGACTGTACTCACAGCCAGTGCAAAGAAGAAGAGAGGCCACACGTTTGTCTAGAAGAAAGGGCACGCATTGGTAAAGCAAAGGCCACGCATGGTTGTCATCAAAATCTCCACGCATTCACATTTCCAGGAAAATATCCAACGCAGGCCAAGAAAAGTTTCAACACATTCGCAAAATCAAGCAGTTTTTAATGCAAAAAAGATGAGGAGGAGTTGTTAGGAGTTGCAGTTATAAAACACCACGTCCCAGTCATAGGAAAATCACCACGCAGCCAGGAGAATCTCCACATTGTCCCAAGAGTAGTTTATCACACATCGTATAAGCAATAGACCACGTTGATAAAGAGAAAGGAGCCAAGAAGAAATCAAACGTTGCAGCTCCATCCATGTTGCATAAGCCAAATCACGTTCCAGGGATTCAAACAAAAATAGTATCATGTGTTCAAATGCCAATCAAGAAATAGTGAATTAAAAACATTAAAATTGATCCTACACGAAGTCATCAAAAATCATGATAATTTTATTTTTATTTTTTAAATATATCATTGTTATTGCCAGATTTGGAACTCGAGCTTAGTCTCGATATTTTTGTATTAGCATTTTTAAAAAAATTGTAATTTGGGGTCAATTGGGGTCAATAATTGTTATTATTATTATTATTATTATAATTAAATAATAATAATAATAATAATAATAAATTAAACAAGCCATATTTCTCTTGTGTAGACGGTGTTTCGGAGACTGAGACTCAACACCGTTTACATTGTATTGCGAGCCTGAGTCATTTTTTTGTAAAATTCATAATGGCCGAAAAATCCAATAAATATGCAAGAAAATCGAGGAAGCCAGTGGAGAAATCAAATAAGTCTGCACTCAAGTACGAATTCCAAGGAATCATCCCTCCCAGTTCTATCAAGTTTGCATACGACAATATCACTGATACAAATCTTGGTCACATCAACATGCAATAGTTTTGTGAGCGGGTGAAATTTGAAGGCAAGACCATATTCTCGGATAGGCTCTACCATAGCGGTCTACCCTAAGCAGTGACATTTCCGATCTTGGTGCAATGCCCGAAGCTGGTTATTGCCTGCGCAGAGCATTATGATCCTGAGAGATGAGGAATTTATAAAGATAATCGTGAGTCTTTCCTCTTAATCACACCAGAGCACATTGATGAATTGCTCAGCATACCTGACTTCCCTGAGAATGTTGAAGTCACTCAAAAGTCAACACAAGAATTTTGGGATGAAGAACCCCTCAGGTGGAGCAAGATGGTTAATAACAATTGATTAGTGACCAAGAGGCCTCGAGTTGACCAGATTCCTAAGGAGCTGTATTGCATTGAATTTTTCAAAGAAATTAGGGACATGATTACTCTCCTTGAGTTGAGTATTTAGTTTACCCTCTGTCCAAGCTTTTCTACCCGTGGATGTATTATTTTATTTGTATCATCCTTGCCAAGAGAGATTTTTTGGATTGGGCCACCATCATCAGTGATACCCTTCACAAACAATTGATTGAAGTGAAGATAACTGGATGTTTCTATATGACATCATACTTGACTTTTGCAATGGCTAGAAGAAAGCTATTTTCAAGACTCAAAATGAGAGGAGTCATGAGTACATCAAATAATTTCTTCCATTATTATCTGTAACTAAGTTTCAAAATAGTTGTCATCATTTCAGAAGAGTTAACAATGCATTCACCTCTCGTGTGATTCAAACCCTAAATTAGAATACAAAGGAAATATTTTCTAAAGAGGCCATGAATGTCATTTCCCAATGGGTAACATGGTTTATTAAATTTTCATCGTTTTCCTACATTCACGTAAGTGGCTTTGCAGGTACTCCATGGAAGCTTCCTAAGTACATTAGTGAAAAGTGGGAATTAATGGAGCTTGTGCGATAACTCATGGATAACTAGTCCAATTTCACTATTCATCCATATGTGAAGAGGTTACAGTTTGATATCAACGGATATATGCTGAAAATTCTTGGGGAAAAGTATCAACAAAACCCTACCACAGAATATTTCTTGGCTACGTGTTCCGATGAACATGAAGTGAGAAGGTGAGAGTTTTCTCACCTAACCCTTTCTCAGATCAAGACCTTTCGCATAAAAAACCCTCCAGATTAATTTGTAGATGATGATGAAGATGTTATTGATCTTTCATATGATGCAGTGGCTTTTACCCCATTGTCATGAATTGATTGGACCAAAAGAGATGAATTTTCTCTTGATAGCAAGAATCAACCGATTCTCTAAAGAACCATATCTTGGTATGAAAGAGAACTTGCAAAGTTACAATCAATCTAAGATCATACCTCAGGATTACCAAAACTGCCAACTCGAGGAGGTCTCTAGTTAACCAAATATTTTTCTCAATCAACCTTTGTGTCATCTAGTCATATGTAACAAGTAAGAAAGGAGTGGTGTCCAAAATCCACTTCACTGAAGAATGTGTCACGACGTGAAAAATCTAAGGGTCCTAGCCCTAGTGAAGGAAGAGAGAGTGTATCAGGATTTTCCACTTCAAGTATAGATTCTTCTACTCACATTGCTGATAGTTCTCAGAATCTCATGAAAAACAATCCTCAACCATGCCTTGCACAAGAGTCCACTCAGGTGCAGGTAGTCCAAATATCAAACACTTCGGAACCTAAATTTCACGAAGAGATTTCCTAAAATCTCCCAAATTATCAAGAGGTAGATATCGAGGTTATTTCTCCATAAATAGATGTTGTGGAAAGGGTTCTTGAGTAATCTAAAGATGTAGAGAACAATGAGAATGTTGCTTCGGGCTCCAAGCTTCTGTATGCAAAAGTAGTGAATGATACTCCTTTATGGGTTAATTGTGAAATCACGAAAAGGAAGAGGGTTTTCAAGGAAATTGACATTGAATTCGATGCCCTTTTCAAACTTTAAATGATGTCATTCCCAAGAAGCCTAAATTTCTCTCCCAAATAATGGTGGATTATGACAGAAACAAATTTGTGGATCTTACCATCCCATAAGTTGACAAGGAGTGTGATGCCATAACATTTGTTGATTATGAATTTTCCAGACTTGGACTTGGAAATTCCAAGTTGGAAAGTGACATGGTGATGTCCCAAGATTTAATTGATATCATACTAAAGAGACTTGAGAAATTTAAGTCTCAGAACTATCAGCTCAAGGCTGAAAAGAATGAATTGGTGGAATATGTTCAACACCTGATAAATCCCATATCATCCACTTTCCTGGTACCTGATGCAGTGGCTGCCCCTGATGAAGAAACTCTCAATTTATACAAAGAAATAAACACATTGGGACATGTCACTAAAACTTGGCTTTCAGAGACTCTCGTTTTAGGCCAAGAGATGATCAAAACATCTATTAAGCTTCATGAAGATATCAGTGCATATCTTTGATCTAATTCTTTCTTTCAAAGAAACTTTTGTTTCTACCATATCAAACTTGGATGAGATATTGCCAAGTCTCAAGGTGATGACGAGTATGGAGTCCTCAACTTTAGCCATCGAAGGAATTCTCAAATTTGAATGTTGAGGGACACGTTTTCTTTGGTGTCTACATCTCAAATCAAGAAAGAAACTTCTCAAGGATTCTATGATCCGTTATGAGAGTGTATGTAATGAAGCCTTCACTTCACTCTCCTTGTTTCAATAATTCATAGCTGAGATCCCTTGCAATCTTGTAAATGAAAAAGTTCAAAGGTATTCATCAAAACATGTGGAAGAGCAATTTTCACAATTGTTTAAGGAAATTTATACCCCCGTAATCAATTTCTCTCCAACTTCAATGGAACGTTGCATCAAATTAAAGAACTTGTTTAAGAATACTCAATCAAATATGGTTAATCTGAATGATATGCCAGGTAGGATCTTGGGATTGCAGGTATTTTGTGAGACTATTATTCGACCAAATGAACCTCCTGAAGAAGAAATGATGTTCACAACATTGGGAGGTTCAGATCCTTTCAATTGGCGAAAGCGGCAGATCCTAATTTCACCAATGGGACAAAGAGATAGTTTTTTTGGTATCTAGCAAAGTGGGATAGTCCATTTCTTATACGTTTGAGATAAGCAAACCCCATTTCAATGGATAAGGCATGGGTTATTTTCATATGTTTTAAAAGTGGAATTTTTAAAAAGGGATATTGTTATTGAGCTTACTTTTTGAAAACTATGGATAGCTTAAGTGGTTTTTATTTTTAGTTGCTTTTAATAAATTTAGTTGAAAAAGTAAAAGTCACTTAAGTTCCCTGTTTAATCTTCATGTAAAACCCTAACTAATTTGTAACCAAATTTTGGGTTATAAAAGGAATTCAGGGGCTCATTTGTAAAGGTTACTTTGAGAGAAGAGAAGAATACACTTTTGTATGCAAGCTTTACTTCAAAGAAAGAAGATTTTTGTTCTTTTGAGAGGACATTTTAGAGTTAATGAAATATGAACTTTGTGTCCCATTCATTGTCTCTTATAGAATTTTATGTTCTTATGTTCATTAGATGTTAGTGTTTGAATCTTGCATGCAAATATTGTCATGGATCTTATTATCAACGCTACTAATATGTTGTTCTAGTTCACAGTAATCAATATTTGATTATCTACTTGCTCATGTGTGTTCCCTTTTACTCATTCTCGTTTAGCTGATGTAAACTCCACTTTATTTGTGTTAGTTATTGATTTTTCTTCTCCATGCAATATTAGGCTCTAATTTTACCTAACTCTTGCATGTTCTTTCCATTCATTCCTCTTCATTCATTTCATTAATTCCATTCCATCTATTTCATTCAATTATCTTTCCATTGATGTTCCAAAACACCCCCCACATACAATTTTGAATGTACAGATGTAAATATAGTTTTGGTTTTCAATAAAGGCAACCTCACCTTCATTGATAAGGGAATTCATTCCCACACTACTGCACATAATTTTCATGCTTGAAATTCCATATAATAACAATGTGAAAACTTATTTGTGAACTATGATGATATAAGAAAGTTACTATACCCACCCCCAGAACATAGGCGCCCAAGAGAGGTCAGGAGTGCCCAGGCACTGGTATCTATGCTAAACTGAGGTCCCAAGTCACATTTTGGGCCATTTCTGTAACTGTAGCATGCTATGATTCTTTAATGTGTATATCTGAACTATAGCTCTGAGCTATTGTATGGGGTGAATGATTCACCTAGTGTATGCCCCCTTGTTGGGGATGCATCCAATGTCACTAGGAGAATGCGGGCCAGCAAGAGGACTTAAGGATAAACTATACTATATCCCTATATGGTGTGGGAATGTGCATTGCAGAAACCAAGGCACATGCAAAACAAATGGCTATAAATATGTGTTAGTAGAAAAATCTAACAATCATGTGATAAAAAAATAGTGTAATAAGAAAATGTGCATACAAGATAGATGACAAAAAGTAGGTTTTAGACAGGGGACATCACTCACAATGTCACAAAACAATCAATGCTGAAGCATCCAAAAGTATACAGTTTGCATACAACACATAAACAATAGCATACAAGTAGAAAGTAATGGAACACAAGATGTGACAAAAAACCATGGTGGCATATAATATTGTAAAGAAAATGTTGCATATGAAGCACCCATTAGCATATTAGAAAGATAAAGAGTACCTCAAAGAATGTATGTCTCGATAGAAAGTAGTGCTCTAGTAAGAATAAGGAGTAGTAGATAATGAAACAATAAATCATGTGATGTGCAAGAGTAGTAAATGTAGATGCCCCAAGGAACATTGGTTGGACTAGTAAGAGGTATAGTGAAAAGAATCATTACTACATGTAAAGATCTATAGGAAGTCTACATTCAAAACTAGAGAACAAGTGAAATTGCATGTGTATATGATAAAGAAAATGACATACTAGATATCCAACTAACATAGTAATAAAAATTCAACATGTAACTAGTATAGGTAAGAATGAGTAAGTGCAACCAAGATATGCAAGATGCAGTGTTTGTGATGGAGTGTAATGGAATGGTATGCAATATGAGTGTGATAGGAACAACATAACCCCTAGTGAATGTGTATGAATTTGCATGAGATAAGGCTCATTTATAAAAGATCCCTCAAAAATCTAGAATGAACCATATAAAAATAGTGCATCATCGGGAAATGGTTTGAAAATGTGCACTAGAAAGATAGATCATGAAGTGTGAAGTGTAAAGCGTAAAGAGTGAATGAAGTGAGGTTCATTTCAGATGTAGACCCTCGACAGTTGAGTATCAACTGTGACACTAGATTGCATCATAGGGTATTGAATATGCTTATGCATTATAGTGTTTTAGATGCATTACATTGAGAAGGTTTTGAATGGCTTGCCAAGGAGAGTAGTAAGAAGATAGATGCCAGCCCCTAGTTTGTCTTTGATGACATAAGATCCAAGATAGTTACGTTTTAATTTTCCTTTAAGATGGCCTTTAGATGTAGTTTTTTTTCTGATTTTATTTTAATAAAAGGTTGCCAATATTGAATTCATGTGGATGAAGTTTTTTTTTGTAAGCTTTTGCAATGCGAGCATGATATATTTAGATTTGTTTGAGAGCTTGTACGCAGTGAGATTCAAGCATCTCAATCTCATGGAGTTGGTTTTCACGATATTCATTGTCTTTGAGAATGTCTTTAAGGGATACCCATAACGAGGGTATTTCCATCTCTAAGGGGATTACTGCTTTAATGTTGTAAATGAGTGAAAAATGCATAACATTTGTGGGGGTGCGCACACTAGTGTGATAAGCCTAAAAATAATATATAATTTGACTGTGTCAATTATCGCCACTAGCATCAACAATCTTGTGTAATATTTTAACAATTATCTTATTTATGGTTTTGGCTTAACCATTGCCCTCGTAGACACTAAAATTTGGTATTGATACCCTCATCGCATGTGTTCACTTCTTTTACCATGATCACCTATCTAGCTCCCTTATTATTTTAGTTCATATTATTATTAACATTCTCATCTTTCCTGATATATTTTCATCAATTATCCCCTAATCCTCATCTCATTATCTAATTAATCTTAATTATTCCTAATTTCCCTTCTTTAGGTTGTTTATCACCCTTAAACCCCCTAGTTCCTAATGCCTAATCTTTTTCTAGCTTTTATTTAATACATTCTTATCTCCCACTCACCCATATCACTTCCCTAAGAAACCCTAACCCACCTAAATGCTTTAAAGCACTTATCCCAATCCATAAAAGCCCCATCTCTTGAATAAATCATCCTTTCACCATATGAATGGATAGTTCCCCACAGTTGGTGGCGACCTACCCGGGTCACCGTCGACCCTATAAGGCCACATTTACCTCTCCTCCCAAAGGGAGTCATAATCAGAGTTCTTTTACATTTTTGCAATCCTATCTTTGAACCTGAGCTTTCTTACAACTGCTACAGTCTTCTTGAAGTCCCTTGGAGCTTATTTACATCACTTGTGGAGACTTTGAGGATTTTATCTTGATCTTATATTGGTTTATGCTATCATTTCTTATCATTGTACCATTATTTTTCAGTCACCAACGTTTTATAGGTCCAACTATAATCAAATTTTTAGATCTAGCTTCTTCTTTCGGTCATTTTGTTTGTAGGTTGTCCATCTAACCCATCCACCTCTCACGTTGTTTATCACTCCCCACATCACCATCACTTATTTTAGGTCTTCATTGACCCAGCCATGTGTTCTCATCCATTCTGTCCTTTAGATCCACACTAGCCTTCCTCTCTATCTCTGTCACTGTATTCAACACTCAGATATGTCATTTTACTTCTTTATTAGTCCAGTTTTGTTCTATCAGACTCTAGTCACCACCAACTAAGCCAAGTCACCATCAACATGTATCCTTCTAGCCACATAATCCCTCTAAATCCTCATTTTCTTGCACACTATATCTTTCCCCATCTCATACATTCCTCTGAAGGTGTCAGTTAGTGTTTTTAGATCTCTGTGATCATTTGATCTACACACTTGATCCCTCAAGATCTATATTTAACTTACTATCTAGATCCATCTACTCAGGTCACTATCGACCTTCCCTCTACAAACTGGGTCACCGTCAACCCATCCAGGTAAAACTTATTTTGTTTTGATTTAGATCAGATCTACACTTTCTATCTATTTCTCTAATTTCTTGATTCTTCTTAGTTTCAGTTTCTACATGTTATTCAGTTATTTATCATTTATTTTATGCTATTTTATCAAATAAGTGGGTTGACATCTGCATAAGGAAGTGAAAGATTCTTAGAACTGAATTCATTTGGAAACCCCATCATCTACCATATAATCCATTTTCCTCTTAATTACCTTTGTTGTGTAAGTTCATCAAATTTACAACAAGGAAGTTACTTTTTGTCCCATTCATTTTTCACCATATATTTCGAAAGTACCTGTTATCCATATTCACCCCCCTAGAAAAATATTGGATCAGACACATTTCCAAATCTTGAAAAATGGTTACAGAGGGACTCTACAATGGAATGGCGGGGCCTCTAAAAGTTTAAATGACCCTGTGTGAGAAGAAAGAGAAGAAACGGCTCTGTCGCGTGAATCTATGTCTTAAATATATTTAACAGACTCGGGTAGACTTTAAAATTAAAAAATGAAGGGTCGGGGAAGGAGGCCAAGTAGTGTCAAAAGAACCAGAGGCTCGAGAAGAAGAAGCGGCGAAGATTCAAAGTCTTCAGGCTCAAAACAGTTCAGAAAGATTTCAGAATTGACTAAGTATGGAAGAGCCAGCAGAGGGAACCATGTGTCCTAACGGTGCTCCTCCAAAGATGAATCCAAAGAGAGAGGCTCAAACAAGCGCCACATCTCCATGTGTCCCAGGCCGAAACGGAGGTAGGGTCAAATGGTCAAACAGAGTCAAAGGCAGACGGGGTAGGCCTCAAAAGTGGCTAAGTATAAAAGTGCAAGCAGAGACTGCCAAGTGTCAGCCTTGTGCATCTCCAAGAGTTGGTCCAAAAGCGGAGATCCAAATGAGTGCGAGCTCGCCACGTAGCCCAGAGTCCAAAAAGATAAGAGGGGCCGTTGAAAAGTCCACAGACCTATGGAGGCTGGCAAGTGTCAACTCGATGCTCCTCCAAAGGAAAATTTTGAATAGGGTTTCCAAACAAGCACAGTGCTTCCACGTGCCCCAGGTCAAAGCGGGCCATCAAGGGAAAAGTTGGTTTTTCGCCCCTTACCCCAAAAAGGTGTAAAAGTTTCAAAATGGGCCGCGACTCCGTCAAAGGGAAAAAGTCAGCATTTGAACCCGAGTCAAACCAAAGTGGGGAGTCGGAGGAAAAGGTGAAAATTTTCCTTTTGAAAAAAGGGCACTAAAGAAAAATTTGGAGCACATCTCCCCAGCCAACCAAAGGGTGCCACGTGTCCAAGCGGAGCAGCAGGTTTGTGGGAATTTTCTAGATTTTGTGATTCTCGCGAAAAAGGAGAAAAGTTAAGTTCTGAGCCTGCAAACCTGATTTTGCCCTAATCTGGTTGCCACGTGTCCCATATTAAAGAGGGGGCCCGTTTTTCAAACTGATTTTCCCACCCATTTGTACTGACCCGATGCAAACTTTGAAGGGGCATATATTTCGACTCAGGGCTCAAAATATTGAAAATATGACACCGTTGGAAGCGTCTCAACGTCTTATATGCCATGGAAAGATAAAAAAATATTTTTTGTAGGCCCTTGTAGGTGAAAAATAGAGACAAGTCTTCCAGGCCATTAACACAGAACCCAATCTCTTCAACTACCAGATCGGATTTGATTCGATCCACTAGGGAACCAAAAGCGACATATTGTGGGCATATTTGTAGAAGGTATTGATTTTCAGTGGTTAAGCTTTCGAGACAGGATTCAATGCCTATCTCAGAGTGGTTGGAGCAAGATTTGATTCTTTCCTTCTTCTCTCTCCCATTCTTCTATATATTTTAATAGAGGGGCAAGTAAAAGGTTGTTGATTCTTCTTCTCTACCTCCCCCTTCTTTTTCTTCTCCAGGGTTGAAATGGAGTTTGAATCTCCTCCCCTGCTTTGTAAATGGAATTTTTGCCTCTTACTCATGTATGATGCTCTGTGAAAATTTCTGAAGCAATAAAACTCATTTTCATGATGCATTTATCCATCCTTTGCTTGTTTCATTACACCCTCTTGCCTCTCATCATTCTGGAGTATTCTGTGCATGTTTTAGACGTTCCATTCGCAGATCTGGGAGCTGTGTTCATGGGGTCTTGGAACATTTTCTGTTTGAATCTGATCTATGGTCTGTGATGTTGTTTTCCATCCTTTCCATTGCTCACCTCTCTTTGTTCCATTGCAGTTTGGTAGATGATCAACATTTTTCTTCTCTGGTGTATCACCGTTTTAGTGTAGGCTTTGTTTTTCTTTGTTTTCTTTCTCTCCTTGTCTCCTTGGAAGTTAGATTAGGATTATATTAGCTTACATGCACTAGAATAGATTGTGGCAGGTAGTTTAGGAAAGAGGAACCAGCCTTCTCTGGAGGATCATTCCCATTTGTAAGTCCCACAGCTTAGGAAATGATCCAATGTTATGCAAATCACACCAAATGACATTGCCTTAGAAAAGTAGATCCATAACTCATTTGGGGGTGTTGTGATTTCACACTAACAGTTTTGGCATGCTCGATGGGACCAAGAGGTATTCACTTCATTGCAACAAGATTGATGTGCACTTGTTGTAAATCTCCAGCTTACTAGAAGCTTTAGTTTGCACATCTGGCGACTCCATCTGGTCAAAAACCCATTCTCTAAGTTACAGACCTTTTCCATCCATTTCCACTCATTTTCATCCATTTCCTTCTTCCATCTCTTTCATTTTCTCCCATTCCATGAGGTTGTGCAATCATGACTTCATTTCCTTCTTGGAACTCACGCTTACAACAACAGAACAATCCACCTCCAATATGTTTTTTAGCATTTTGAGCAAAGGAAAAATTAGTATGTCTACCCCTATGAGAAACAATGCCAAAATCAGTTTGGCTATGGAGCTTTCCAAGAGCAAGGGTATGCAAAAAATGAAGAAAATCAAATGCAAGATGTTGGTCTATTGGAAAAGATCCAAAAAATGGAGATTTGCATGGTTCAGTCAAGGGGCATAACACAAACGAAGGCATTCAAAATTGGTTTCAGGGCACCTTGTCCATGGGAAGGCCCTTTTCCAAGACATTACAGCCCTCAAGAAAAGCTTGACTTCATAGTTGAAATTCTGCCCCAACTTGCACAATGGATTGAGGAGATAGAAGCATGTGAGCAAAGTCTGAATCAACCTTATCAATGGGTAAGTCATTCAACAACTCCTTGTATTTCTTTTTCTCCCTCTCAAGCTTTATCATTTCAACATGATCAAGAGTCAAGACCCTCAGTTGCTACCTCAATTGTTAGTTTCATCCCTTCATCCCCTAGTCTTCCATCCCATCTCAGTTTTTTTGCCCTCTTCTCTTCCAAATCCAAATTCCCTCCACAAGAGCCAAAGGAATGTTATGTTTATGGAGTTTGTTTTCATGTTAGAGTTTGGTACACTTTCCGTGTGTTACACTTAGATATTTTTAAGGTGGTCCCGCTCGCCGGTGAGCGGGTCAAGGGGGTTTGGGGGGGTGAAGCCCCCGAAGAAAATTTTCATGGGTGGTTTATTAACCCGTGGGTAATGGGTAACCGTTACGGGCTATTTTTGGGCCCATGGTTTTTCGGTACCCATTGTTTTGTAAAACTACCTCTTTGGTTACCTATTGATGTACTTATAAATAGATGGACATACAATAGGATTTATATGAGTGTGTTTTGTGAAGGTGAATAGTGTGTGTGAATTCAAGTGTGAATTCGGGAGGGTTTGTTGACCGCAGCTCCAAACAAGATCTGATTATTGTAACTATGAAGATTTTTGTCTTGTAATAAAATTTGAGCAAGTGTTCCTGGTGGATGTAGCCAAAATTGGGTGAACCACATTAAATATTGTGTTCATTTTGTGCATATTTCATTTCTGTAATTCTATTCATACTTCTTATTATTACGATTCTGAGGAATTATTCCGCATTAGATATTATTAATTCCTAACAAGGAGATATCCTCCTCTCAGAAGAAACAAGAAGTTTCATCTCCTCCCTCTCCACCATAAACATTTACAAAGCTGCTTGAAACCCCACCTGCCACTCCTCTTGTTCTCCCAAGTCCATGTTGGGAAGAGTCCCAAGAAACTAATCAAGGAGAACAACAAGAGGAGGAGCCCAACAGAGAAGGAATGAAAGACAATCTAAAGAGTTGGGCTACTAAATTTGAGTTTACAAAGATAACCTTGATGGTCAAGCCAATAGAGGAGGTCAAGGTTGAAGATCCAGTGGTGGCCCAGGCTGAGTTTGCAGCAGGAGAAGAGCAAGATGGTCTTCAAACATCAGAGGAAGGAGAAGCTACTCTAAATCCAAAAGAAGATGAGTAAATTCCGGCTGTGGAGGAGAAAAATGTAGATCCAAAGGCTTTGAACACAAAATAGGCTATAAAAGAACCTTCAGTTCTTCCTTCCACTTCATCTTTCTCGAGATCTAACGTTGGAGAAGAGTTTGATCTTTCAAACTTCATGTTGGAGGATGAAAGACAACATGGTGAACAAGTTGCAAACCAAAAAGACACCATGAAAGAGGTTGAACATTTGCAGTAGGACAATAATGAGGCAATGTATTTGTCTGATTTGGAGGATTGTTTTGATGGAGAAGAACCAGTTGATTTTCTATTGTTTTCTCCTTCATTCACCCTTTAAATATGTGAACCCGCTGTCATGAAGGAGAGCACTCATTTACAGCAGTCTGTACTTTATAATAGCCTTTTAGGAATCTAGTTTGGGAGACTCAAACCTTCCATGCTCTTCAAAGGAGGAAAAAGAGAAACAACAAAAGAGTTCCACCATTCCTTCCACACCATTCACCTAAAGAGGTCCACAAGAATAATCTTTTTTTGGAGTGGAAAATAAGAGCAATGGACATATCAAATGGATCAGACCTTGCCCAATCAGGGATTTGGCTTCATTGGAGCCAAAGGAGAAGCCAAATTTGGTCATGCCCATGAGGATGAGCTACAAAGCACCAAGGGTCAACTGTCATATCTCTTCAATCCAAATGCAAAGCAACTAAAAGAGGTATTGGTTTTGTATTTAGTTGATATTTTGGTGATTTGGGTGGAATATCAGCTTGTAGTTATTTTTTCACTCATCCAACTAGCCATGTTCAGTGCCAAATCAGTTGCATGGCTGCCATTTTTTAGGAAGGGAAGCTATTTCTCCCTGCCAGTTGCAGGTTTTGTTTGAGCTCCCTTTGCTCTTGGTTAGAGTAGTGTAGGTAGGTTTTTTTTTAGTAGAAGAAGTGCTTATGCACACTCTGCATGTCTCATTTGAGGCATGTATGATTTGGTCTTTGTATATAAGTTTTGTTTGTATTTCTTAAGAGGAGCATGAGGCCAGGCTCTTAAACTATTAAAGGTAGGAAGGCTCATGTTTACCTGTAACAGTTGCAATTCCAAAAGAAACAAATGTAGAGCAGCTAAAGTCGTTCCAAGACAGTCCATTTAAGGGACAGATTGAAGCCCCGGGTCAAAAACTTTTTTACTCTCAGAAAGTCCATCCCCAAGATTTTCTTATGAAAATTGAGAGTGCAAACGTACGGGTAGGCTTAGGGTCAGACAAAATGTAGAAAAGGTATGTAGTTAGGCTCGTAGCGGCTTAGGGATCAAGACTTCTAAGTTTTGATCAATTTCATGTTTATCAAGTAGACTCCATGTAAAGTGCTTGTACGGGGGTGTAAGGGAGGAAATTACAATGATGGAGAGAAAAAGGAGGAAATTATGCAAGGAAGATTACTGCCATGAGTAGATTGTAGAGCTCACACCCAGTAACCGAAGTAGTTTGGCCTTCAATATAGAGGAAAGCACAATGAAGCTAGCGGGACCAACGAATTAAAATACCAAGTTTTTAAATTCATCTATCGAGGACACCAAGTTCCTCTCCAATTCCATACAAGATCAATTATTCTTGTAAAGTGCATGAAAGAGAGAAATAGAGGAAAAACAAGAAAGGGAAATAAAAGAAGTGTAGCTTTTATTTCATATGTAGTGATGAATACAAAGCTTCAACCAAGCTATCACAATTCACAATGCTACATAGTAAGAGTTCTTCAAAATTGGGAATCCTTTAGAATGGAGAGGCCATCCCAATTTATAGCAGTCTGAATTGTCCTTTCACCTCCCTCATATGACTCTTCGTTTCCATATTCCACTTGCGACCTTTCGTTTTCCATGAATTAAGTATTTCTCTTATAATTTGAGAAAATACTTTTACAAATTTAAAATAGGTCACTTAAGTGAATAGGACAAAAGACAATGATGAGGCCCAACGAAGAATTACAATAGAGAGAGATGAAAGAGAGGGAAGGGATGAATGAAAATCACTCCTTGCGACGAACTTCTTTGAATGCCCCGATGTAGTCATGAACTTTGAGTGAATATTTTTACCACTGGTTATCTTATACATTGATGAAGATTGCTCCCTTGAATAACTTTGAATCATTTTCCCAATCCAATGTTTCCCGCAAACTCTATGATGCACAGACATCCTGGACCATAGAATGAGTGTTCAGAAACATTGTTTTGAGGTTTACCGATGCAAGCTTGAGATGAACACATACAATGCCCATGATGACCCTCCTTGAAACTTGGTTGATGAACCCTTTGACTCGTTGAAATTGTTCTGACCAATTCACTTTGAATCACCTGGTTCCTTAAGTCATGAAGATGCATTCATATGTTGTGCCTTGCGATGCCCTTTTCTTCCTCTGTAAACCATTGCACTCAAGATGATGCTTCCAAGACCTTTTTGAAGTTCTCATTCCTCATTTTCGACTCATGAAACCATATCATTATTGGAAGGGGAGTCCAAAAAGTAGTAAGGTGAGTGAAAACAAAGTCATATGCAACTTTCCACTCCTGAAATGAAAACTTTCTATTTTTAGAATATGAGCCCATGCTCTGCTATTCTGGGACATATCACCTGTCTTGCTCCAGTTTCACCTTCTGAACCTTCTACCATATTCCATCCTCCTCTGTTCCCGATATATTGCTATTTTTAGCACATTTCTATTTTTAGCAGGTTGTTATTTGGGTACCTGCTATTTTGGGAAGAAGTCGTTTTCTTTCTTACTTTCCATTTTACCCCTTTTCTTTACTGTCTCGAGTGATCAAACTTGAAATTTGGTAGGATTTTCCATTTATAACATGTGAGGAAGTATAGTTTTTAGTAAGTGGTGAAAATGACCTCGGTTTGCGACGGGAACAACTTTTTTGGATTCTGCTCTTCGTCATGAACTCATACTCAAAATTTCATCACGATTTGCTTACCAAAAAGATCAGAAATAAAAAATGAAAATTTATGCACTGTAAGAGCTTTGGGCATGGAGCTACCATGACAGAATATTGATAAAAAATCAGTCCATATCTTGAGAAATTGGCAACTTCCTCGTGTAAAAACTAGTTTAAGAGAAACTAATTTTTTTGGAAACTCTTCCCTCCAAATTTTGGATGATTTCACCCGTATGATCTTCAGGGATATGAAAAATTATTCAAAGAGGGAAGAATGATGCTAAAAAACACATCCCTCCATATCCCTAAAAAATAGGCACCTCATTGTGGGAAAACTAGTTCATGTGAAACTAGATTTTTCAAGGATCGTTTCCACCAATTTTCGTCTGATTATGCTTACTGGAACCTTTAGAAGTGGAGAGTTAGCTCGATAATTTTTCCGCTGATGTGTCATGAAATCCATTAATGGATCTTCAAAAAATTTAAGTCTGTTTTTCTTCTCCGTTCATGACAAAAATCATATTCTTGATATGGGTTTTTGTTTCTCATTCTACCGGTGAAATTTCTCTTCAAACTGATTGTCAGTTTGACGAGAAATATGACTTTTGTCTTCATTAGGCTGAGAGTAAGCTTTCTTCACTATGATAAATTCATGTAGTGGAAGGGAGATCTGAAGATGAGTTTTTGATGGCCTTCGAGAATGAAGAACACAACAAAAAATGGTTCTCATTTTGTGCACTGGTTTGCAAGATATCTTCCAATCTTCGTTTTATGATAGTGAGAATTTTCAGATGATCTATCCATTTCTATCTTTCGTTCTTCAATTTTTGATCTATTTTAAAAAATATTACCTCTAAAACTTGTGGATATTCATGGAGTGGAAGGTTTTTCTACCATGGTGGAGCTGGTTCGTAGCAACAATGGTGGATTGAGGTGTTCTCTGCAACTTTCTTATGTTAATGGAGAAACAATAAGAAGCAAGACAGAGTTAGAATTTTTTCAAATTTTGGATTTGGAGTTGGATTTGGGCACAATTTTTTGTCCTTGATGTACCTTAAGCATTAAGGGACATCAATTTGCACGAGGTACCTCACGATGACACTTGGTGAATATTTAATAGTGGGGGTTTTGAGCCAAAAAACATGTTGAAAGTACCTAGGGGCTGGAAGATGGTCACATGGGGGACTAGGAGCCATTCCTTGGGCTGGACACATTTTTTTGTCCCTCATGTATGCGAGCACAAAGGGACATAAGGGTCATCAATTTACACAGCATGCCAGAAGCCGCCACTTGTCACAATCTAGGTGCTTGAGAGAATGAGCTGCGAACAAGCACCTGGGAGCTGAACTGGCAATCCAAGAGGTCGTATGTGTGTTCAGAGGGCTTATTGGGGCTGGTAAAATTTATTTTCCCTTATCTTTAGGGATGAAAGGATACAAAATTATGTCAGGCTCCTAGAGCTGACACGTGTCCTCTTACAAATTTGTTGGACTACGAGAACTCACGTAGAGGGCAACTTGAAACGAGGATATCTTGAGCTCCCAATGGACTGTTTTGGTGAAAAATTATATGAAATTGACTTAAAATGACATTATAAATCCAATGGTGGGGGTCTTAGATCTTGATTCATCCATTTAATCCCTAAAAAAATGTATTTTTGATCTTGTCCCTTACCTATGCTTGGAAATAACCAATTATAGACCTATTGCGCCAAAGTGTTGTGAAAAATATGATCTCACCATCTTGTAGAGCTCCAAATTCCCTTTTTGACTATGTTTTTTTGGCTCCTAACTCCATCCAAAGCTCTTGAAATCACTTCCGAAAGTTCAACAACTCTTTTGGCATTGTGCACTGCTTGGGCCTATGAACCTTGTTTTTGGTGAAATTGCCCCAACTCCTCCAAATATTTTATGAACCTTCCAAAATAATTTCCATGATGTCACTAGACCTTTAATTCATCTCTATGTTGGATTTGGCTCTTCTGTTCTGCTCCAAGGGGTTGCACCCGTCTTGAGAAAGCTAGTGGTAGCCTTTCCCAACACTGCCCAAATTAGCATTCTTCACGATCACCTAGGGGGATTGACTTGACTTTACTAATTCACCTAGATGACTGAGCTAATATCCACTGGGAGGAAATTTGACTAACTAGGTAGACCTGGGGTGCCTAGGAAGGGTAGGACTTGAAAATTTTGGCACAGGGGTATTGCTATCATGTTGGAAAATTTCCAATTTCCCTATTACACATTTGCATGACAACAAACACCTAGAGAAATACTAGGAGGAAGAGGATTTGGAGTAAGATATAATCAAGCTACTCAGGCTCAACTCATGGAAGAGATTAGGAATGTTGGGAAAAGACTCCAAGGTGTGGATATGTCTCAAAGGAGAGGCATTGAGCTAGGAGACGTTAGCGAAGAAGAGTCAGAGGAAACAGTGGCTAGATAAATAGTTGCTCCAGAAGATAGATCAACAGAGATATTGTTGAAGCCTATTGTGGGGGCTAGTTCTAAGCCTAAGATGGAAATTCCAATGTATGAAGGTATTCTAAAGCCTGACGAACTCATTGACTAGATTAATGCAATGGATTGGTACTTTAAGTATGAAGATGTGGCAGATGAAAAGAAAGTCGAGTTTTTTGTTACTAGATTGAAGATTTGTGTATTCATTTTATGGGATGGAGTACAGAAGGAGAGGATCCAGAAAGGAACGACAAAAACTAGAGATTAGGACAGAATGGTGGCAAAACTCAAAGGTAAATTTTTACCCAAAGATTATCAAACTAGTTTGTTTAGATCTCTTCAAAATTTAAGGCAAAAAGACATGTTTGTGAAAGATGAAACTAAAGAATTTTATATGCTGATTATAAGAGAAGGACATAAAAAATATGATCTAGAGAAGGTAGAAATATATCTTAATGGTCAGAAATTTACTATTTGAGATGAGATCAACATGCTTTCACCCAGGAATTGAAGAAGCATATCAATTAGCACTCAAAGATGAAGAGAATATTTGAAGGAAACAAAATTCATATACAAGAGGAAGAGGAAAATTTTTCAAATGTAGATGTCAACAAGGAAATAGAAGGTAACTACAATCATTCCAAGAAGAGGCTAGCAGCTCACAGAGTTCAAGAGGAGGCTATGTACCAAGAGGAAGAAGACCTTATCAAAGAGGAATAAGAAGTTTCTTGGGTAAGTGTTTTAGATGAAATAAATATGCAGGTAATAGGTATTATGAATGCCCTTAAAATCCTTTAACCAACCAAGAAATAGGTGCTCATGTGACTTAAGGTGAAGAGGAGGAATAAAGGGAAGAGTCAAAGTTTCATGAAGACTTACCAAAAGTTAGTGAACCACTCCTAATGCAGAGGATTTTTCTCAAGCCAAACAAGGAGGTCATGAAACCACCTCAAAGGAATAATTTTTTCATAACTACATGCAAGAGCAAATGAAAATGGTGCAAGGTCATCATAGATAGTGGGAGCAAAGATAATCATGTCTTAACAGAGATGGTGGAGAAACTTGTATTGGAAAAGGTAATGCATCCTGCACGTTATAAAGTGTCATGGCTACAAAAAGGAAATCAACTCTTGGTTAATGAACAATGCCAGGTGGATTTTCAAATAGGAAATTATGAGGATAAGATCATATGTGATGTTATGCCCATGTATGCTTGCCATATCCTACTTGGGAGACCGTGGTAATATGACAGAAGGGCAATGCATGATGGAAGGCATTACACTTACACCTTTGAGAAGGATAGAAAGAATCATGTTCTTAAACCTTTACAAGAAGATAAGGATGTTGTTGAATCAAGCTCTATAATGTTGATGTTGAGTGGTAAGGAGTTCTTGCATCAAATGACGTAAGAAGAGGTAAATTGTTCTTTAATAGGCAAGCCTAAAAGTGTCGTTACCAATACAAAGCTTATTGATTTTCCTCAAGAGATTCAAGATACGTTGAATGAATATGTGGATATTTTAGTATATTATCTTCCAAATGATGTACCTCCAGTTAGAAGCATTAGCCATCATATAGATCTGATTCCATGTTATAATATTCCAAACAAGGTTGCTTATAAGATGACTCCAAAGAAAATTGAAGAGATTAAGAAGTAGGTACAAGAATTGTTGGAGAAATGGTTGATAAGAGAAAGTATAAGTCCTTCTGTTGTACCTACTATTTTGATTCCTAAAAATGATGGAGGATGGATAATGTTCACAAACTCCATACAATCAATAAGATCACTATCAGGTATAGATTCTCACTGCCTAGAATTGATGATTTGGTGGATTTTCTATGTGGAGATAAGTATTTTTCTAAAATAGATGTGAAAAGTGGCTATCATCATATTAGAATTAGAGATGTTGATGAATGGAAAACAATTTTTAAAACTAATGATGGGCTTTATGAGGGGTGAGTTATGTCATTTGGCTTGACAAATGCTCCTAGTACCTTCATGAGGCTTATGAATGAAGTGCTTAAAGATTTCACAAGTAATTTTTTCATAGTTTATTTTGATGACATTTTGGTATATAGTCAGTCAAAAGAAGAGCATCCAAAGCATTTGAGATTGGTCCTTGAAAATTTATATGAAGAAAATCTACTAATCAATCTTAAAAAGTGTACTTTCTTGAAGACAGAGTTGATCTACTTGGGGTTTGAGATCTGACAAGAAGGATTGAAGATGGATAAGGAGAAGGTAAAGGAAATAATTGAACGACATACTCCTAAAAGTGTGTTTGAGGTAAGAATTTTTTATGGTTTAGCTAGCTTCTATGGGAAATTCATAAGGAATTTCAATGGGATTTGTGCTCCAATAGTAGAGACAATTAAGGGTGATAAAAAACTTTCCAATGACTGAGGCAGGTGATAAGAGTTTTCATTTTCTTAAGAAAAATATAACAGAGGAACCAATCTTGGCATTACATGATTTTTCTAAACGTTTTCAAGTTGAGTGTGATGCTAGTGGGAATGTTATAGATACAGTTCTACATCAGAAAGGTAAGCCTATTGCTTACTTTAGTGAGAAATTAAATGATGCAAAGAAGAGGTAATTATATTATGATCAAGAATTCTATTCTATTATACAAGCCTTGAAGAAATGGAGACATTATCTCATGCCTAAAGAATTTCTTTTGCTTACTGATAACCATGTTTTACAGTTTATAACTAGTCAACATAAATTGATTCAAAGGCATGTCAAATGGAGTGAATTTTTGAAAAATTTTACTTTTTTTTATTAAGCATAATAGTGGTAAATCTAACAAAGTTACAGATTCTTTGAGTAGAAATATTTTGATCATGCAAGAGTCTCAAATCAGCATACTAGGATTTGATGATTTGAAGGAAATGTACAAAGACGATGTTGATTTCAAGGAAGCTTATGATGATTTCATGAATCCTATTGGAAATGATAGAAGTCCTTGGATGGATTTCATGATTCAAGAAGGTATTTTTTTCAAGGGCATCTAGCTATGCATACCAAGAATCTCCGTGAGAGAGAATTTGGTAAAGGAGAAACATAGTGGTAGTTTGGCAGGGCATTTTAGACAAAACAAGATACTAGCTCAACTAAGTGCTCATTACTATAGGCCAGGTATGAGTAATGATGTTAAGAAGTTTTAAGAGGTGTAAAATATGATAACATGCCAAAGGAAACTGTCAAAATGCAGGTTTGTATCAGTCATTGCCAATTCCTAACAGGTGATGGGATTTTGTAAGTATGAGTTTTATACTTGGTTTTCCAAGAACTTAGAAAGGACATGGTTCAATATTTGTAGTGTTAATATATTTTCCAAAATGTCTCATTTTATTCCATGTACTAATACAAGTGATGCTGCTAACATTGGAAATATCTTCTTTAAGAAGATAATAAAATTACATGGGCTTCCTAGAAGCATTATTTCTGACAGGGACACTAATTTTGTTGGTCACTTTTGGAGAACTCTATGGAAGAAATTGGGAAAAAATTTAAGCTTCATCTTAGCTTACCATCCATAAATAGATAGCTAGACTGAGGTGTTGAATACAAGTCTTAGAAACATCTTGAGAAGCTTTGTAAGTATGCATCCAAAACAGTGGTATTTGGTATTATCCCAAGTTGAATTTGCATAGAATGATTCACCTAATAGAAGTACAGGGATGATTACATTTCAAATTTTGTATGGAATGGACCCTAGAGGTGTATTTGAAATAAGAAATTTAGGAAAAATGGAAACAAGAAGTGCTGATGGGGAAGATTTTGCAAGTGCAATGTTGGATTTACATGAACAAGTGAAGAAAATTGTTGAAGAAAACGAAATAAGTAAAGATCAGAAAAGGAGAGAGGCTAATTTCAATGTTGGGGATCTTGTTCTTTCTCATCTTATAAATAAAAGGTTTCCTAAATGTGAGTATAATAGGCTCAACCTAAAGAAATTTGTTCCTTGTAGGATTCTAAGAAGGTTTTCAAGCAATGCATATGAAATTGATCTTCCAAAAGAAGTTGGAATCTCTCCTATATTAAATGTTGCAGATGTATACCCCTACAAAGGTGAAGAACCAACTGCATAAGATTATGAATTAGATGAAGAGTAGGTCATTGCATGGGAGAAGTAGTTGCCCAAGGAGACACCAAGACAACCTGAAGCAATTTTGGAAAAGAAGGTGATTAAGAAAACTAGGGACAAAGATTACTTTTAGTAATTGATCAAATGGAAGGGAAAATTAGTTGAAGATTCAACATGGATGATTGAAATTGAGCTCATAAAACATGGTACAAATGTGGACAAGCTGATGTAAAGTGAAAAATGATGAAGACTTGTTTTTTTATCTTGGTAGTATGATGCAGGAACATCATTCAATGACACGGGGAATGTTTATTTTAGTGGTTAAGGTCATGAAATGTTGTAATAGTATTTTCCCTTCATTTCTTCCATTGTTTAAATTCAAATTTATGTGTGGAAGTTGTCAAAGGGAAAGTGACAAGTCCTATGGTAAGTTGTCAATTGTCAAATTGACTAAATAAGGGGGGATAAATACTAAATAAGGTCTTCAATACCATGTAAAATGATTGGCACGAGATCATGAGTTAGTTTAAGATGATAATTATCATGTTCTCATGTTTAGTAGGATTATTGGGTCAAATCAGATATGGTGGAGTCTTATTATGAGTTGAATTCGTTATAGATCCAATTTTGGATCAAGAGTTGTAATGAAAGGGGTCTTGAAATAATGTAATAGTGTGGATGAACAATGGGAGTGTGTGAAAAATAAATAATTAGTGAGGTTTACTAAATTTTTGCTTGTTTTATTAAGACTGTGTATATGGGTTACTTCCCAGACAGAGAGCTAAGAAAATTACATTCATTTAAACTCGTACTAAATTCCTTACTGTTAGTACGAAAAGGTGGAGAAGAGGATCAAAATCCTTTACCAATTTACTTTGGCTCATGAAAGTGTTAATTAAGATCTTTATAACCATTTTTGTGCACGCTGGCCCAAACTAGGGCAAGGGATATCAAATTATCTAACTGACCAGATTTGCCAAAATTTTCAAGATATTTTTTTTCCGATAATAAGAACATGTTCACAAAATTTTATCTTGAAGGAGCACGTACAAAGGGAGAAACCAATGACATAATTTTTCCAGGTCATGTAGACCATGACAAGGTATGAATTTGCATGTTTTTCCATTTGAAATTGTTCTAATTTGATGTTGTAAACCTCCCATGTGATAGATATCAGTGTTGAGAACATTTTGTAAGTGATGGTGATAGATTCTAGGCATAAAAAAGTTTGTTTGATCCTGCTGCAATTTTACACCATTAAAATAAGGCTTAACAATACTGACCATACTCTGTTTTCTCCAATTGTCCTACAAAGGAACCCTAATGAAACTTGTATATGAGACTTAAGCCTTGAAGGATGTTTAATTTTATGCAATGTAAGATGGATACCAATTTGAAATAGAAGGTTATATTATAGTAGTTATTCAAAAGGAGGTCTAATAGTTTATACACAAGATAAGATACTAGGGGTTTAATGAATACACTATTGTTAAAGAAGAAAATTTGAGACAATTGGCCTCATCTTCAATGAGACGATGTATTTCATCTTATTTTAAGAAATCATATGTGTTAATTCATTCATCTTCGACATTGTCAAGGGTTGATGAAAAAAATAGAACTGAAACTAAAAATAATTTCAATTATAACTTAACTACTAACATTGTCAATGATGACGAGAATTAAAATTTCAATTTATTGGAATAACTAACATAATATTATTCTATCATAATATTAAGCACAGATGTAAAGGAGGTCAAATGGCCCTCTTCACAAAAATATTACAATTAACCTCTTTTCCACTTGATCACCTCTAACATTAGCTCCCTATGCCCTAAAACAAGTAGAGATTATTATTAGAGTTACAGAGTATTAGCTTGTAAAGCCATTCTTCTTAAAGATATAGAATTTAAAGTGGTTTTCTATTAATATTTGAATTCAAAAAAGTTAATTACTTAGTTTTTACCTCTCTATTGATGAGATATGGATAAGTGTGTGCACCCACGTGTCAATCCATATATTTACAATTAAATAATAAGCATGTATCCTAAACCATATAATAGTGTATCTGTTATAAGATACACTTATACCCCCGCCCCTCCCTCAAAATATATACTCTATAAAGGAGAGGATAAAGTAAAATATACTAGCTCAAGTAAGCTTCAAAAATATAAAAAATTACCTCAATTATAACTGGACACATTATCAGGTGAACCCAACATCCATTTTGTGGGGGGGGTGAGTTTTTACTCATCAACATGACTTGAAATTGAGCATCATGCACTATCTAGTTGATTAAGCATCATTACACGAGAGGATGGAACCAACAAAAGAAGGAAGATATCAATGTATAGTCCTAGTAATAAAATGCCTACTATAATGTCCCAAGGATCCAAGAGTCCCACACCTTGCGGAAATTCCCATGTTGTTGCTGAAATAACCAAGTTCTTCAACTTTATAGATCTTATCACAAGTGCATTTATCTCAGACATCCAACAATTGTATGGGTGAATATATTGTGTGAGAAAATAAAATGCTACTACACCCACGTTTAGAATTGATTAGTCGTATAAATCCTTATTACTTTTAAATAGATATTGAAGAGATATTGATAAGTTGGGGTTAGCACAGCGGTTGTACACCCAAAAATATTGGCCTCAAATCTAAGCATACATGCAAATAAAAGCAGATCATTCTACCAGAAGAATTATACAAAACAAGAGACATAAATCAACACCAGATTTAATGTGGTTCACCCAGTGTGGGCTATAGTCCACCAAGAAAAGCAAGCCAATCTATTATCCATAAGCTTTGACAAGATATACAATGAAGATTTACAATCTTCCACACCTCTCAGATGTTTAGTACTGATCTTTCTTTGAGGATTTTTCCTTCTTCACCAAAGTTTAAATTCTCTCTCACATAATTATCTTGTAATTGAATCAATCCTTTTTTTTCTAAACCCTAGCTTTATGCTTTAAATAGTCGTTTAAGAATTTAGGGCACTTTAGCTATGCAATTACATTCATTAAATATATTCCAATGCTAATAATAGAAATAAATCCCAAGAGCTTAATTAAAAGTCTCATCAACACAGGTTTCAACCGATGCCAGTTCTACCCAACCGTCACCAGTTCCAACTTTCCCTGACCGATACCGCATCACACTCTAACCGATGTCCGGTTAGCCCTGACCAATGCCGGTTACTGTATTTTCCAACAAGTTCCAATTGGTATGCTAAAACATGAAGTAATTTAGCTCCATAACTCAACAATCTCCCACTTGGACATTAATTACTGCACTATACCTGTACAATACCATTCTTGGTTCCTCCTTAGCTTTGTTTCTTCCTCTTCGAGCCTCAAACTTGAAGACCAACAAAAGTGGAGTGTAGCTCCAACTTCTCCTTTGCTAATGGTTTCGTTAGCATATACACAGGATTCTTGCTTGTATGAATATTTTCCAGATTCAACTATCCATCCTCCAATACCTGTCGTATGAAGTGATATCTCAACTGAATGTGTTTCGTTCTCGAATGAAATGCTGAGTTCTTTTTCCAAATGAATTGCACTGTGACTATCACTGAACAATTTACAATGTACTTTGCTCCTTTCCCAACTCTTCCATGAACCTACTCATCCATATCATCTCCTTCATTAGCATCTGTAGCTGCAACATACTCTCAGCCTCTGTAGTAGACAAAGCCACAACCTTCTGTAATCTTGAAATCTAGCTAACTGTTGTCCAACCTACTATGAAAATATATCCATTGGTGCTCCTTCTACCATCCAAATCTCCAGCCATATCTGAATCAACATAGCCACGTAATGAAATATACTAACCTCCATAGCATAACTGCATGTTAGATGTCCCTTTCAAATACCTGAGTATCCATTGGACTATCTTTCCAATGCTCTTTACCTGGATTAGCCATATATCTACTCACAACTCCCATTAGCCTGTGCAATGTCTGGTCTTGTACAAACCATAACATACATGAGACTTCCAACTGCTGAAGCATATGGCACTTGTGTCATGCATTTGACCTCCTCTTGTGATGAAGGACACTGATCTTTACATCAATTTGAAGTGTCCAGCCGATAGGTGTGCTAACAGGCTTTGGTGATTCTGCATGTTGAACCTTTCTAACACCTTGTAGATATAACCCTCCTGAGACAAATACAATTTCTTATTTTTCCTGTCTCTATGTATTTGCATAAAAATCAAGGATTATTTTTGCCACTCCCAAATCCTTCATTGCTTGAAACAGTTGTGAGCTAACTTTCTCTTAAGCTCACCAATGTCCTGCATACTAGATCCTTCAATAAGCATATCATCCACATACAGTAACAAAATAATATAGCTCCCATTTTCAAACTTCTTGAAATAAACACAATGGTCAGATTCACATCTCAAGTAACCATGCTCATGAATAAAACTATCAAACCTTGTGTACCATTTAAACCTTGGACTCTTGTCTTGAGCCCATATATGCTCTTTTTCAACCTGCACACTAATTTCTCCTTACCCTTGACATTCATACCCAACCGGCTGCTACATATAAATCTCTTCATCCAAATCACCATGAAGGAAAGTCTGTCTTCACATCTAGTTGCTCTAAATGCAAATCTTCTACTGTAACTAAACTCAATACAATACGAATAGAAGTCATCTTAACAACAGGAGAAAATATTTCACCAAAGTCAATACCTACTTTTTGTGCAAATCCTTTTACTACAAGCCTTGCCTTGTACCTTTTCTATCCACCCTCTTCTTCCTTAATTGGAGCTGTAAACCCACTTGTTCTACAATGTTCTCTTTCCTACTGGAGCTAATTTAACCAAATCCCAAGTTTGGTTCTATTCCAAAGAGTTCATCTCCTCATCCATGTCATGCTCCCACTGAATGTGAGTTTAATCCTGCATTGATTCTTCAAAGCTTTCTGGTTCACCACTATCAATCAATAATAGATAAAATAGAGAAGGTGAAAATCTTTCTGGAAGTTTACTTACCCTTTATGACCTTCTCACAGGAGTTTGGGGTACCGGAGGATCAATTTGGACCTCCTGGACATTAGTATCAACTTTTGACAGTGACCAACATCGGTCACCTCTAACCGACATCGGTTCGGCTAACCAACACCGGTTCTAATCCTCTATAACCATTGGTGGTTCATCTAACCGATGTCGGTCAGCGCCTAACCAACCACGGTTATTGTGTATTTCCCTGTAGGTGTTTATTTAAAACCTGAGAGTTCATTTTCATCCGATAAACTTCTCAATTTTCTCATCCTTGGGTACCAAAATATGATCCCTATACATTCTCTTTTCATTCCATTCAACATCACGAAGATTAACAATTTTAGAATTCTCTAAATCCCAAAAATAAAAACCGAAATCACCAGATCCATAACCAATGAAAGTGCACATCTTGGATTTTGCATCCAACGTTTTTTCTATTTTCTCTATCAACATGCACAAAAGCTTCTGAACCAAAAACTTTAAGAAAAGAAAGATCTACCTGATTTTCTAGGTCCGGATGCTTCCTTTAGTTGATTCCTCCATATAGTGAACTTGAAGGGCCACCTTGGTTAATCAAATAAACCGTTGTATCAACTGCTTCTACCCAAAAAATTGCAAGGAGCAATCTAGAATGTATCCTCATACTTCTAGCATGCAACCATGAGTGTCCTGCTTCATTCTCTCTGCAACACCATTCTCCTGAAGTGTTCTTGGAAGCATTCTTTCTCTATGTATCCCATTCACTGAACAATCTATCATTGAAAGCCTTGATACAGTATTCACCACCATTGTCAAGGATCTAAGATCACTTTAACTTAGAATTTGATTCATTCTCAACAAGGGATTTCCATCTCTTAAAAGTTTCAAAAACATTACATTTGTGTTTAATACAATAAATGCATACCTTTCTTGTAGCATCATCAATGAAAGTAACATAATACTGGGATCCACCTTGAGAAGCTACCTGAGCTGGTCCCCACACATCTGAGTGTACAAGCTCATAATTTCTGCTCCTTCTTAGTTGCCCTAACTTTGAGAAATGATCACTCTCTTTTGCTTTCCAAAGATACAATGCTCACAGAAATCAAGATCTAAATATTTCAAATCCGATAACTTACCCTTAGCCTTTAAGATCTGATAGTCCTTTTTGACTCATACGACCCAACCGATAATGCCACATGCATGCATTTGAATCTGAAGTAGATAATGCAAAAAAGGAATTAGTAATACAGGTAGATAAATATAATGTTGCTACCTTCTTACCTCTTGCCAAAACAAAAGAACCCTTGGTGACTTTCCAAAAGTCTCCTGTAAAAGTAACCATGCAACTAGATTCACCTAGTTGCCATACATAAATAAAATTCCTCCTAAGGCTTGACACATGCCTCACATATTTCAATACCCATGTATTTCCATTCTGTAATTTTAGATGAACTTCCCCTTTACCAGTAATACTGCAAGGTTCATCATCACCCAAATAGACATGCCCAAAATTCGCCCTTCAGACATAATTTCTGAAATAACCCTTATTAGGGGTTGCATGGAAAGAAGCTCCTACAATCTAAAACCCAAGATTCAATTCTACTATCTAAAGAAAGAATAAGAGCATCTTGCATTACCTCTGATGCAGCAAGATTCACCTCTTTACCTTTGTTCAAGGTTGTTGGTTCTCTTTATTCTTTGACCAACAATATTTCTTTACATGTCCTTTCTTTCCACATTTCTAACAAGTAATTCCATTACTTCTGGATTTAGATCTGCTATCCCTTGACTTTGATTTCCCATTACTCTTACTCTTGGATACTCTCCTTCTACATGCCCCTACTTTCTACATTCAAAGCATTTCCAGATGATGTTTCCTCTGTACTTTTCCTATGAATTTCTTATATTCAAGATTATACTAACCACATCATCAAACTTCAAACTCCATTATTAGCAGATGTTGTATTAATGACAGGCCATTACCAATTTGTTGTAATGAAATTACTTGTATAATTCAGATCATGAGAAGAAATATAACACCAAATAACACAATATTCCAGAATAATGATCTCAATATGCAATAAGAATAGCTTCGCCACTTCGAGGGGGCAACCTCCAAACCATACAATAATACTCAAATGCTCCAATGATGATAAACTACTACCTACTAACCTCTATATATACTATTCCTATGCTATGGCCAACACCAAGGCCGACCCACTAATGAAAATATAACATATATGAAAGAGATACATAATGATAAGAAGTTATGATAGCCACAAGTCGGCTATATACATCCAATATAAGATATATGATTAAGGGCATAGCATGCCCCTCCCCTTCAAAGCAACATTTTCCCCAATGTTGAGAAGATCTGGATGCTGCTACAGGAAATTTGCATCCTCCCAAGTTGTGTCTTCATTGTCTAGATTTTTCCACTTGATCAAATACTCAGTGATGACCCTTGTCCTCAACCGCTTAGTGCGTGTCTGAAGGATGCATTCTGGTTCCAGGATGATTCTTCCCTCTTCATCAAGCTCTGGTAACACTGTCTGGGTTGATATTGTCTATCCAATTACCTTCTTTAGGCAAGATACATGGAAGACTGGATGAATTCGAGTAGCCGGAGGAAGTTCCAGTTTGTATGCTACATTGCCAATCTTCTGTAACACTTGATAAGGACCATAATACTTAGGTGAAAGCTTGTTATCCTTTTTGTGTTGTTTTAAGGACATTTGCTTATATGGTTGTAAACGCACAAAAACCCAATCACCGACTTCAAAATGTCTTTCACTGCGATGTCGGTCTGCCTATTGCTTCATGCGGTTTTGTGACATGGCCAAATTCTCCCTGAGACTAAAAAGCACCTCTTGTTGGTGTTGAATATGTTCTTCAACTGCTCGAACCTTTGGCTGGACTCTCAAAGATGAAGTGATAGATGGTGGATGGTACCCATATAATGCCAAGAAAGGAGACATTTTAGATGAAGTATGAAAGGAGGTGTTATACCACCATTCTGCCAGCGGTAACCATTGGACCCATCTCGCTTGCTTATCTGATGTAAAACAACGAAGATATCCCTCCAAGCACTTGTTTACCACCTCTGTTTTCCCATCAGACTGGGGATGATAAGAGGAACTACGAGCTAGTTGTGTGCCCAAGCATGAGAACAAGTCAGTCCAAAAATTACTAGTAAAGATAGGGTCTCGATCACTTACTATAATCTTTGGTGTCCCATGTAGCTTCTGAATTGTATCCCTGAAGGTTGTTGCTACTGTACTCGCAACAAATGGATGTGATAAAGCACAAAAATGGGCATATTTGGTGAGTCTATCCACCACCACCATGATTACATTTTTACCTTCTGATTTAGGCAATCCTGTGATGAAGTTCATAGACACCTCTTCCCACCTCTGGCTAGGAATAGATAGAGGTTGTAAAAAACCTGGGGACTTAATTGTTTCGCCCTTATTTTACTACAAACCATGCATTCTGCCACAAAATTTTGGACATCTCCTTTTAGCCCTTCCCAGAAAAAATCATGCTTGATTCGATGATAAGTCTTTAAGAAGCCAGAATGACCCCCTACTGGAGAAGCATGGAGCTCAGATAGAACCCTATTTTTAAGGATTGAATTCTTACATAGATATAATCTATCTTTATACCATAAAACATCTCCTTTCCATATAAATTTTTATGACATGTTTGGATCTTGTTGGAGATTTTGAATGAGATTTTGTGTACTTGGGTCATTTTTCCATTCAAACCTTGCATCCTCTATCCAATCCTCCTGTAATACAAGTATGGCACACAACAATGCCTGGGTTGATTCATCCTTCCGAGATAAAGCATCAGCAACTACATTCTCTTTCCCTTTCTTGTATATTATCTCAAAATCATACCCCAACATTTTTAAGACCCATTTTTGTTGTTCTTCTGATGATAAACGTTGCTCTAAGAAGTATTTCAAACTATCATGATCTGTCTTTACTTTGAAATGTCGTCCCATTAGATATGGTCTCCATTGTTTCACTACATGAAGTATTGCTAACATTTCTTTCTCATAAACTAGTTTAGAGATATTCTTACCTTTGAATTGGCGGCTCTCGAAGGCAATGGGTTGCCCTTCTTGCATGAGTACTGCCCCCATACCATACCCTGAAGCATCACATTCAACAATGAATGTTTTTGAAAAATCTGGGGTGGCTAGAACTGGAGTGGTGCACATGGCCTCCTTCAACTTCTCAAAGGCCATAGTAGCTTGCTCGTTCCAATGGAAAGATTCCTTCTTCAATAAAGCTATGAATGGTGTTGCGATGCTGCCATAATTCCTTACAAATCTACGATAATAACCTGTAAGCCCCAAAAATCCTCAGATATTTTTTAGGGTTTTGGGAACCTTCCATTCAAGCATGGCTTTTATCTTGTTAGGATCCACTTTAACACCTTCATAAGAGACAATATGACCCAAATATTCAACCTCCTTGACACCAAAAGAACACTTAGAAGGCTTTGCATAAAGTTGATGTTGTTCAAGAGTTTCCAACACCTTATTTACATGATGCAGGTGTTCCTCCCATGTTTTACTATAGATTAATATATCATCAAAGAACACTAAAACAAACTTTTGAAGAAATGGCTTAAAGATGGAATTCATCAAGCTTTGAAATGTAGAGGGTGCATTTGTTAGTCCAAAAGGCATTACCAAGAACTCATAGTGTCCTTCATGTGTCATGAAGGTTGTTTTATGAATATCTTCATCCTTGATTCTAATCTGATGATATCCAGAATGAAGATCAAGTTTTGTAAAGTAAACAACACCATGTAACTCATCTAGCAAATCATCAATTACAGGAATAGGAAACTTATCTTTAACTGTGTACTTATTGAGTTCCCTGTAATCTGGACACATGCGCCAATTGTCATCTTTTTTTCCGTACCATCACTACAGGAGAAGAGTAAGCACTTTGACTATGACGAATAAGTCTTGCTTCTAACATCTCTTGAACTATCTTCTCAATCTCACTCTTTTGCATATAGGGGTACCTATAAGGTCTGATGTTGGGTGGTTGACTCCCTGGTACTAGCTGGATGGCATGGTCATGGTCTCTTTTCAGAGGCAAACCCTTGGGCATTTCTCCAAAAACCCCTGAGTGCTCATCTATAACTGCTTGCATATCTGCGGGTATAAATGTATTGGAATGATGTGCTTCCAATGAAAATAGTTGTGCTACAAACCCTTCTGCACCCTTTCTAAGCAATTTTTGCATCTGATGAGAACTTACCATCTGTGGGGACTTTGCTCTTAGTCCTTTTAGTTTAAAATTCCTCCCTTCTGACTGAAATTGCATGAACAACTCTTGGAAATTCATTTCAATGGTTCCCAAGGTGGTAAGCCACTGAACTCCTAACACAATGTCTGCTCCTCCCATGGCAATGGCATACATATTGCTAGTTAGCAAGTAATCTCCCATGGTGAGATTAATGTTATGGCATTTTCCTGAACAACTAACAGTTTTCCCATCAGCGATCATGACTTGACATTCTGGAGCTGGATAAACAAAGCAGTTCAAGCGTACTGCTAACTTATGATTGATGAAATTGTGAGTACTTCCCAAATCAATCAACACTGTTACCCTCTATTTTTTTAAGAATCCAACTACTTTGAGAGTTTGGGGAGTGCTAATACCAGAAATTGCATGGCATGATATTGTTGGTTGGGGATCTCCTAATTCCTCCTCTGGCTTTACCTCTTCGTCTTCTTCATTTTCTTCTTCTTCAGTAGGTCCCTCAATGTAGAACAACTTCTTTTCCACACACTTATGTCCTAGTCCAAATTTGTTGTCACAATTAAAACATAACCCTTTGGCTCTCTTTTCTTCAATTTGTTGAGGTGTCAGTCTCACTGGCCGAGGGAATGATGGTGGATGGGTGCTATGATCTCTGATAGTACTCACAGTTTGTTTCCTTGAAAGAAATTTTTCCTCTGCCCTACGTGCCATGATCATAGAGTCTGAAACCTTATGAGGATTAAACATACGCACCTCAGTCTCAATTTGTTCTTTAAGACCCCCAAGAAATAAGTCATTCAAATTATCTTCAGGAATATTTTCCACCCGTAAGGAAAGGTTTTGGAATTGATGGATGTAATCTTTGACTGTTCCTGTTTGTCTGAGCTTTGCTAATTGGCTGAAATAATTCTCTGACACACTAGAACTATAGTGCAATTGCAACTCTTCAGTGAATACTTGTCCATGTAACATTGAGGCCACTCTTTTTCCTTTGAGCACATAACCATCGATACCAAATGAATTGGTCAGGTTCAAGATACAATGATGCCATGGTAACCTTTTTGTTTTCTCATGTTGATGGATTTCCACATGATGCAGAATAAAATCCTCGGAATTATCATATATGTTTCTGAATTTCATTTCTGGATTCCACCTTTGCATAAGATATTTTCAATTACTCTTGAGTAGATGCATTCATCAGTTTCCTATATTTTTCTTCACTATTCCTCTAAAAAATACTGAATCACTTGAGTTGTTTCTAACATACCTAAATCATCCTCATGGTCACATATTGACTTATTAGTTGTTTTCCATTAAGCAACTGATATCCTGTAAAGTGACTTCTATAATAATTGTACCAAATCTTCAAAAATTATTTTTACATAATGTAAATACTAATTGTCCTAACATTCTCTCCCCTTAGTGTTTACATGGTAGAACAATATCCAACTCTCAACTGCAGTATGCTCACCCCTAAGGCAAAAAAATCTGAATGTAAAGTAACTCTGTGACTCATAGACCTTTTAAATCTTCAAAGAACTTGAATTTTCTCTCCTTCACATGGTTTTAAACATATTACTTTCTTGAATATGTAGGTGTTGAAATATCCTTGACGTGACAGGAAGTTCATAACTGTCCACCTCGTGTAGGGTTTATGGAAACGATTCCCACAATTCCTTTCAATGCATCCATGAACTAACTTACTCTGGTGCTATTGTTCATCTTCTTTCTCAGGGAATTATGTAGGAATAAACATGCATATCTCATCAAATCTGTTTTTCTTCCTAGAAGATATCTTCTGAAAAAATCTTCTGCGTTTACTTCTTCAATAATGTTTGCATCATAATCTTCCCTTAATTTCTTCAGTTCTCTTCATTGATCTTTGCCACTTGATCTCAAACAACATAGAAAACTTCACTGCCACTGGAAGCTTTCCTTTGACTCTTCTTCCTTTTGGGTACAGAATGGGAATAAAAAGTTGGTATGTATTCCCTCCCATAATGAAATTCCTTCCTGTCATTTTTTAGATCAGAGAAGCTAAATCCATCCAGGACACCAAATAACAAAACCTATTCCTGAATGGATCTGAAAATATGTTAGTATAGGTCTTCTTGCACATTATCACAATGCTAGTGAACTTATAGCATCTATCTCACCATTTTCCAAAGAAGTACGGCAGTCAGAGGACCAAGTCAGTCAGAGGATCACTGATTAATTTTAGGAACACAATATCTTTGGCAACATGGATCAAAAACCACACAAGAACAGGAACACTAACTAAAATTTCAAGCACACTTTCCGAAAATGAAAAAATTTTGAAAATCTAATACTCACACCATACATATGCCACCAAGCTTCTGCGCAGCCCCGTCGTTGGTGACTAAACGAAGGTCGTTGAAACACTCAAGCCTCCTGTGCAAAACAGATCCAATGGAGTGAAATTTTGGATATTCTGAATTCAGCCAAATTATGATGCAAAAATTGGGCTCAAATTTGTTACCACTCTTCAAGTATATATCTCCCCCCGCAATGTGAAACATTTTAGTTTTAGGACGTTGGGTACATTTAATGCGTCCCACAAAATAGCCAAAAAATCTGATGTTTTTCAAAGTGTAAGAACCTTGCATCTAATAAATCAATACCACTATGTAGAAGATATTAAAAACAAGAAACACTATTTGGGGGCCAAATGCCCTAATATGGTGCTCAATTTTGCAGTTAATACCCTTAAAAGTTATTGAGGTTACAATTTCCATGGACAATTGGTCCAATTAAGGAGTAAAACAATTGCTCAAATATTCAATTATTAAGCAAAAACTAAGAATCCAATATATATTTTAAACTATAGTTTTGCTAAATAATGCTTATACCGGAAATTGCATGGCATGAATTGTTGGTTGGGGATCTGCATTCTTCTTGGCTTACCGGATTTGTCTTTCAGCCACGTCTTCTCCAGTCCCCTGTAATGACAGAAATTCTTTTCGTGATATTTGTCATGGAAATTTTTTTACCCTGATGTAAACTACATAAGTTTGGCATCTTTTTCTCAATTTTTTGAGGTGTCAATCTAACTCACCTCAATCTGAATGATTTATGAGGAAAGATATGTTCACGATCTACTAAACACTACTTGCTGACAATTTGTTTCCTGGATTGGATTTTTGAAATTTTTCCTCTGGCCTACTTGCCATGATCTAGAATCTAAAACCTCATGGAGATAACATACACACCTCAGTACTCAATTGTAAGATCTTTAATACCCCTGTAGAAATAAGTGCATTCATAATGATATCTCTTTCAATTTTCCATTATTTACAGGAAAGGTTTTGGAATTACAAATGTATAGGCACATAGTTTCCTATAAATTCTTAGGAAACTGCTAATCTGACTAACAAATACTAATCACTGAGACACACTAGTAACAATGGTACAACTCAGCACACTCTTCGTTGAATATTTTCCATATAACATTGACCAAATCTTTTTCCTTACTAAGCACATAACCATCGATACCAAATTTAATTGGTTATCTTCACAATGTATACTACGATTCCTAATACTTTTGTCCCAATGGAATCTAATGAAGATCAAAGAAATTATCCATCTGGTTAATCCAATTGAGTGGATCCTTTCCATCAAGCTTACGCATTTCCACTTTTAGAATCATGTTATGGGCTTGTAGAGTGTTTGTATTTGGATTGGTCATGTTTGCAGATCCACCCTGACTAGTTTGTTTATTACTTTGACCTAAAGATCCACCATGGTTAATATGAGTATGATTGAGTTGTGGCTCATTACGAAGGATATGATGACCCATGATATTGTAACTAAATTATTGAATGAAATCCTCCAATCTTTGTCCAATATTTCCTACATCTTCTTTACTTGGCCACTCTACCCTCGAGGTTTCACAACTCTAACTCAAGATAGCTACCTTATGGTCCGTTGAAGTAAACCCTAACCCTAAGGACTCTGTAGTTACCCCTTCTGACTCTAACTCCTCAACTATTATCTCATCCTTGTCAGGAGGCTTTACCCGGAGTGATGGGATTCTTTTTGCCTCTTGTCGAAGGCCCAACCATGATGCCCCATAATGGTAGGATTTAAGGATCAAGGTCAAAATTTAGGGTTTCAGATTTCAATAGGAAATTCAAAATTTTTAAAAAAAATCAAAGAACGAACTCAAAATAATTTTTGAATCTTCTTTCTAGAAATGTAAATAACTTTGAAAAATTCCACAAATTGCACCCTAGGTAGCCGAATTATGAAAAAAAAAAAAAACCGCTATAACTTTTTCAAAACAAGTCAAAAATTCTGAAAAATTGGAGGGAAGCTTACTTGACGGATTTCACCACTCCATTAAAAAATTTGCAGAAAAATTCCCTACCAATTTTGAGATATGGACAAACCTTCACAATTAGGGTTTGATGCAGTGTTGGCCGAGTTCAAGCTCTGATACCACTTGTAATGGAATTACTTGTATAATTCAGATTATTAGCAGAAATATAACACCAAATGAACATAATATTCCAGAATAAATGATCTCAATATTTAATTAGAATATCTTTTCCACTTTGAGGGGGCAACCTCCAAACCAACAATAATACTCAAATGTTCAATATGATGATCAACTACTACCTACTAACCCCTATATATATTATTCCTATGCTATGGCCAACACCAAGGCCGACCCACTAATGAAAATATTACATATATGAAAAAGATACATAATGATAAGAAGTTATCGATAGCCACAAGTTGGCTATATACATCCAATATAAGATATATGATTAAGGGTGTAACAGTTGTCCCAACTATCAGGCAAAGAACATAAGAATAAAAGTGATTTTACTTCATCATCAAACGGTATTGAAACTGATTTTAACTAATTTACAATAGATCAGAAATCATTCAAATGACTAGAGGCATATTCACCTTCATGCATCTTAGAACTAAAAAGTTTCTTCATCAAATAAACCTTATTTGAAGCACTAGGTTTTTCATATAAATTAGTAAGAGATTTCATTAAGTCTACCGTAGAAGTCACTTCTATAATATTGGAAGCCACGGATGCTGCTAGACTCAATCTTATAGATCCCAAAGCCTTTCTGTCAAGAATCTTCCATTCTTCATCAATCATCTTCGTAGGTTTAGACTTCTCATCCAACGGTAAGTAAAAATCTCTCTGATACAAATAATACTCAATCTGCATCTTCCATAATTGATAATTTCAGCCGTCAAACTTATCTACTTTGTATTTATTATCTTCTATCATTGTTGTAGCTCCCACTCAATTAGAAAACCCTCTGTGAGTAATTATGTCAACACACAAAACCCTTAAACAAAGCTCTGATACCAGTTGTTGGGGTTAGCACACTGGTTGTACAAACAATATATCAGATCTAAGCATACATGTAAATAAAAGCGGATATTCTACCAGAAGAATTATACAAAATAAGAGACATAAATCAACACCAAATTTAACGTGGTTCACCCAGTGTGGGCTACATCCACCAAGAAACAAGCCAATCTATTATCCAAAGCTTTGACAAGATATACAATTAAGATTTACAATCTTCCACACCTCTCAGATGTTCAATATTGTCTTCCTTCAAGTTTTTGCCTTCTTCACCAAGAATTCTCTTTCACATAATTATCTTGTAATTATAATCAATCCTTTTTTTTTTCTAAACCCTAGCTTTATGCTTTAAATAGTCGTTTAAGACTTTAGGGCACTTAGCCATGTAATTACATTCATTAAATCTATTCCAATGCTAATAATAGAAATAAATCCTGAGAGTTAATCAAAAGCTCGTCACACAGGTAACCGATGCCAGTTCTGCCAAACCGTCACCAGTTCCAACTTGCCCTGACCGATGCCGGTCACACTCTAACCGATGTCGGTCTGCCCTGACCGATGCCAGTTACTGTATTTTCCAGCAAGTTCCAATTACATGCTAAAACATGAGTAATTTAGCTCCATACTCAACATGATAGGGTCAAAGTTCCTTGGTATGTGGCATTTTCTCATTATATATGCATACATTTTATGTGGAATAAGACAATGAACAATATTTGTGTATTTAAGTTGTTGATTCACTAAGAAAATTATTATTATGATAATAATTAACACCAAATATGATGATGTCCCACTAATTTCTAACAATAAAAACTCATGTGGGTGATGGAAATGGAGAAAAATTTCTAAAAGAGCTTAGAATGAGAAGCAAAATCTCAAAAACATGATCTCTATAGTAGCATTTCTTAACTCCAAAGTTTTTCAACCTTGTATAACGAATGCAAAGTTCCTTTTTATAAAATAAGAGGGAATGTTTTAAAATGAGGTTTATTTAAAACTAAGTGAGAAATCAAGCTTAATTGATAGGATATGAATTAATGCATATTGATGAAGTGGAGTCTTAATTTTGGGTTAAATTAGTTTGGAATATTTAGGTTACTTATGATGTAAGGCAAGAAATTTAACATGTAAAGTGAAATTAAAAATGTGATGCAATGCTAAAAATAGAAAAATCATGCATCATGGTGAAATCCCCACTATCAACAGTAGGTTGTTTTCATATCTGCGACGATAACTAGTGAGATTATAGGTCAGGTTACGAGACCACCACAAAGGCTTGCATACATGATGTGTAATATTTTGTGACAAGATGAATCCATGAAACATAAAATAAAATGTTATGTTTAGGGAAAACAAAGTAAAATCTTCTAGCCTAATAGTCATGGTATTCTATGTAGAGAAATTGTAGACAAAATAGGCTAGGATAAATGAACATAGGCAAACTTGAGGATAGGTAGGGTCTAAACATTTTTGTAACAATTTAGGAATATATTTTAGAGGCCTTGGAATCATCATTTGGTTTTGAAATGTTGTATCATGAAATTTTGGGTGTGTACAATGTCAATCCTCTAATTTGGTGGTTTTAAAAATTTGACATAAATATCATCATTATTTGCATTGTCAAGTGACATCGGCAATTTGACTGATGTGTTCATCCTACCACTCTCCAAACACAAAATGTGATGTACAATGTGACATTATATATGACACAAAAGATGACATAGAATATGATAAAATTGCATCAACTTGACTACTTTTCAATAAAATTGAAGTTTTAATTTGATTTTTTAACATTTAAAAGTTTAGTATGCTAAACTAAAGGTGAGTTTTGAAAACTATCCCCAACATTTTGGAAAAATTACACATATTTTAACCCCTCCTATAATGTTTAACCCACCTATTACTTGAATTGATTCATTTTATGTACCTACTCCTATGGGACGACATTGGACCTAATTGTGCATTTGGTCAAACCCAATAGAGCATTTGACTTAAATAAAATTAAATTTGATTATTGATTCATATTGTATTCTTGTACTTGATCTGATGGGGTTTGATTGGCCCCAATCATGCATCGATCGATTCAACCAATCATCTTGTTCAAATAGACACATTATAGGGGCCAATCAAGTATCCATTCACATTTATTTTAATCACTTGATTTAACAAGGCTCAATTGGACCCTATCAAATGATTGATGGGACCAATCTAGCATATGGTTCAACTTGGTATAAGTTTGGGGCCAATTAAGAAACTAATTTAACCTAGCACACGATTGGGGCTAATCAAGAACTAATTCACATTCTATTGTCAAAGTTGATTTGATGGTGCTCGATAAGCCCCAATCTTACATGTGATGGGATCAATTGAGCATTTAATTACACTTGGCATGTGATTGGGATAATAGATCACTAATATAATTTTATTATTACACTTTCTTATATGGGCTCAACTAGCTCCAATTATGCAACGAGTTGAATCAATAATTCATTTGGTTCAACTTGACACATGATTGGGGCCATTTGAGTGCTAATTTTCATTACATTATTACATTTTATTCGACGAGGATTGATTGTCCCCAACTATGCACCTGATAGAGACAATTTAACATTAGGTTAAACTTGGCACATGATTAAAGCTAATCAAGTACCAATTTACATTATATTACTACACTTTATCTAACAAGATTTAAGTATACCTATAATTCATGCACCTAATAAAACCAATTAAGAACTTGGTCTAACTTGACACATGATTGTGGTAAGCAAGACACCAATTCACATTGTATTGTTGCACTTTATCCTTTAGGGTTCCATTGGACCAAATCATGATTTGATTGAACCAATCAAGAATTTTGTTCAACTTGTCACATGATTGGATCCAATCAAGTACTAACTCACATTATAATATCACACTTAATCCTATGAGGTCTAATTGGCCCCAACCATGCACATGATTGAGCCAATCGAGTATCCATTTTAGTGTGGCATACAATTAGGGATAATCTAGATGTGATTCACATTATATTATAATTTTTTATTCTAAGGGGCTCGATTGGACCCAATACCATACTCGATCAATCCCAAGTACCTCGTTTAAATTTACATATAAGTGGGTTCATTCAAGCACAAATTGTATTATGTTATTTTACTAATCTAACGAGCCTCAGTTGGTCCTAATCTCACACGTGATTAAAGAAATTGATCACATGGTTCAAAATTTCACATGTGATTGGGGCCAATCAAGCATAAACTCACATTGCATTGTCACACTTTTTCATGTACGAGGCTTGATCATTGCCAATTGCACACCAATGGAACTAGTTGAGCAACCAATTTAACATGGAATACAATTAGAGAAAATCCAACACTGATTCGAATCACATTATCACACTTTCTCTAATGAGGCACAATTGGCCCCAAACACTCATGCGATCAATCCAAATACATATCTAGTTCAAATTAGCATGTGATTGGGACCAACTAAGCCTCAATTCATAGCATATTGTTATACTTGATATTTGCTTAATTGGATCTAATTATGTACTCAATTGAATAAATCAAGAATCTAGTTAAACTTGACATGTGATTGGGGAAAATTGAGCACCAATTCACATTGGGTTGTTGCATTTATTGGGGATCAATTAACCCCAATTGAACTAATGAAACATCTTGTTTGATGTGAGATGTAATAAGGCTAATCAAACATTGACTCATATTATGTTATCAAATTTTCTCTTATGGGGTTTGATTGTCCCCAATTGCATACAAAATCGTCCCAATTGAGCATATTTTTCAACTTGGCATGTCATTGTGGCTAATTGAGCAATATATTCACATTACTTCATGACACTTGCTACTACATGGCACAATTGGCCCCAATGACATATTCAATAAAGCTAACCAAACATCACATTTAAATTGGAATGCACTTGGGGTTGATCAAGCACCAATTTGTATTGCATTGTACATTTGATCTAATGGGACTAGATTTCCCCAAACGTCCACCCCATGGATCTAGTTGAACAATATTGTTCAAGATTGCATGTTATTGGGGCCAACTGAGGATAATTTTGTATTGCATTGTCACACTTTCTCCTACAAGACTTGATTAGCACTGATCATTTGTAAAATTAATAATTTTCAATTTTAGAAAAGACGATGGAAATGCTTTGACGTAAATTCATGATACCTCGTGAGGACAATAAACAAAAATTATAATTAAATGGCTACCATAATTCACATCAATTTATAGTCCCACTACACAACCACCAAAATTTTGACACAAACATTAAATTTTTTTAAAAAAATTATAATTAAATGACTAATTCACATCATTATATAATCATTCTAAACAACCACTAAAATTTTGACACAAACATTAAAAATATATATAATTAAATGCCTACTATAATTCACATCAATATATAGTCCTACTAAACAACCTCTAAAATTTTGACAAAAACATTAAAAAATTCATTTAGTATCAATGTAGGTGATATACTTCCCGTTAAAAATAGTTGTGTTATTTCTATAAAAAAAATTATAGGAAAAAATGCAATTTTGACACAAATATTAATAGTAAATTCTCAAATGTATGCCACCCGGCTACACTCTATATAGAATACAACATCTAAGCATGATGGACCCCCCCATATATGTATGCATGTCCCATGTATTTCCATTATCACGACGTAAGCCTTCGCCATGATGAGTCGATGTCGCGAGAGACACGTCAACTGTCACTTCCACAAGCTCATGAATGCAGGCACAAATGTCCGTCTAGTTAGGCACATTGTTTCATAATTATTTGAACCTTGTTTAAGAAAAAACAACTGTGACGAAACCCATTCATTTTACAAATGAATATTGTTAGACCAGTTTGGAAATCCTTTGAAGTAGTCTAAATGGCCATTGAAGGAAAATAGATTATCATTGAAGCAGTATGCGAACGACGGAGGAAACAATCCACGCCACGACACCAGTTAGGGATTTGTTTCTCCCATGCTATTTCTACTTTTCATGTCTATTTTTTTCATCCCATCTAATGCATTTTGTATAGAGGATAGTTGATTGCGGATAATATTACTATGTTCTAAGATATTTTAATGGAAAAATAGCCATAGCGTAGGTTTTACATGGGAAAATAGAGCTTTGATGTATATTTTGCACATAAAAATTAGAGCCCTGTTATTGGTGTAGATTTTGAAATATGTGTGGAATTTATCCGCAAACAATCACATGGCATCCAAAAAAATTTAGATGCGTGCAAATAACAACCAGAAATTGAAAGAGTTAACATATTTAGTTGCACATTTTTGTTTGAGCGCAATCAAAATAAGCTTTGGTGTCTTGTCCTCTGCAAACATAGGGAAAACATTCTTCTTAAATATAGGGGTAAACAAAGAGCTTTCAAGTTTCACAAAATAAACAGGTAAATAAAGACCTTGCAACTTAACTACTTGACAAAATGTCTCGAATGAATTCACACAAAACAAGCCCCTCAACATGATGTTTAAGTACAACCAATGCAAGTTGCTAGAATAACAACTTAACAACCCTTAACTTTAAAAATAGTTGGAAAACAAGTCATCTTAAAAAATAATGTCTTTTCCAATAATCACTATGTTTAATCTCCTGAGAAAACAACCACATACATAACTAGAGGAAATATACATCTATTTTCTATCTAAGCTTTTTTTAGTAAAATTTCTATTTCAAACTTATTGTGTTTTTTAATATCCTCTTCATTTTCCTAGCATCTACTTTGCTTTAAAAACAATGTCTTTTCCATAAAAAAACATTGTGCTTAATCCCCTGATCGATCAAGAAAGATGCTACATATGTAATTGGATAAAATACACCTTTTCTCTCCGTCCAAGATTTCTCTAGTAAATGTTGTTTCAAACTTAATGTGTTTTTCAACATCCTCTTCACTTTCCTAGCATCTTTCAACTTAAAAAACACACTATCTTTTCTAAAAAACATTGTGTTTAATTTCCTATTCGATCAAAAAAGTGGACCCAGTGCATATGTAATCGTAGGGAATACACCACTATGCTATGTTTCAAACTTGTGTTTCCCAGTGTCCTCTTCACTTTCCTAGTGGTCGTCTTCTCAACTTACAAAAACTCTATATTTCCCTAATAACACTATGTGTTATCCCCTGCATCGATCAAAAAAGCTGCCACCAATGCAATTGGGTGAAATACACGTGTATTTTTTATCCAACGAAAAATATTAAATTCTTTGTTTGCTTCGATACAATTTTTACCTGCAAAAGCATTAACCTTTATTTGAATGTTACAGTTGAGACAATTGGAGAATTAATTGGCATACCTTGGGGAGTTCAGCGAGCAAATGAAACAAATCTAACTTCGGTTAAAGTGAACCACTTAATTATCCTTGCCACTGTCATACTCATATCAGAGCACTTTTTCAACTAATCATATTTTAATTATTTTTAAATAGACATACATATTGATGGAGGTCGATACATTCCATACAGAGAATAGCCTTGCCCAAATCTAATAAGTATTTTCAATAGTTCTACTCTTTAATTTAGCTTTTACTTTTTAATATTCTTTATATTGATATTATTTGGCTTTTTTGTGAAGTCTTATTACTTAACTCCTTGCAATGTGAATGCATATCAAGAACTTCGCATTCATATATAATATTTATTTTTTAAATTAAGGGAAAAGGTATATGTTGATGGTTATCGAATGAAATAATAAAACTTAAGACATGCCCATCCATTTGTGTAGAAATGCACTTTCCATTTGTGGTTATGCTTGGCATGAATAGAAAATCGACACGTGACAATCAACGGTCATTTGTTGCCTCCCGTGCTGGAAAACGCATTTCATAATTAAATGTTGGGATGAGACATACTCGGCACGTGCCCATTAACAAAAGGTATACCGTGGGTCCGTGAAACTATCTTTCAACTTCCAATTATAAATTGACACGTTTGATCACTTTTTAACTGATTGCAAAAGCCAAAAAAAAATATAGGGCCGAGGTTTCATGTGGTTGGGGGACAATGGGAACTGACATGCAAAATGGATGGGAATAATAGCTAGCAATTGCACATGGGTTGTAAATTATGTTGGAAGGGATGAGTTGAATTTGAGGAGTTTTTTCAAGCCATTCATTTCTCTTTTGTAATCTTCCGTATTTTTTTGTATGCCCGGAGACCCTGGTCTACTACAAATTTTGAAATGTATGAGTTCCATGAAATAAATTGTGCCGACAAATATTACACTTTCCAACAAGGGCAACTCCATAGTAAACGCCTACTAGGGAAATATGTGGAAAATATACAAACTTGTTAATTTGATAGGCAAATATAATTTGAAATTCCATACATATTTTTAATGGTTGTGTACATTTTTTGGTTTTTTTTTAAAACAATGTGGCGATTGGAGTAAGTAGAGACTCATGAGCATAAGGTCACGAAATCAAACAATTGAGTTTTAAAGTTGTTTGTTCTCGCAAGACGGGGGTTGTAATTGCTGCCTTTGAAGAAATGCAGAGGGATAAGGATCGATTTGTAGGTGTCCAAGGATCTAGAGATTTGTAAAAAAAATTATTTGCGTATTGCCCCTCTTCTCAACCGGAGACTCGAACACGCAATCTTCCAAAGTTTATGGTATAGACTATAGAGCCCCGTGTGAGAAATAAAGGATAGAGCTCCGATGCCCATGAGGGAAAAAACCCCACAATGTTATCCACGGTCACATGGACATCAAATTTAATGTCATCTATTAATTGAATGAATGAACGAAAGATTTTAATAATTTCTACAAAACCAAATAATTTATGGGACCAATAATTGAAACAAAGGGGCCCTACTCTAGCATAACAATTGGACACAAGAGCTAACTTATCAATCTTGTAGACTTTTCAACCCTTTTTTGATGTTGGATCTTATACTCTAGATTTTGATTAAAAAATAATATCTTTTCAAGCATTGTTTCCTCAAACAAATTGGTTAATTTACCACACTTTAATTCCACCGACCTCGTAACAATATTCAATTCTTTATTACATAAAACAATTTTTTAATATATGGTATTGTTTTAGTTTTCAAGTCCTCATTTATAATGTAAGGTGATGCTCATTTTTTAAAAGGGCGGTATCATTGGTTTAGTGATGTGGATAATAGTCATTGAACATATTTTGTCATTTATATAGTGTATGTCTATGCGTCATACTTATTTAGATGATATAATATTTTGATAAATGTTGGTTAATGGACGAGGAGGAAGGTGAGGGCACAATTCAATTCAATGCCCCAGTTGCGATAGACGGATAAACTCATGCCATCCTCTGTTTATAGTCGGACCCTGCAACCTCCAACCGAACCCTAAAGTTCGTGAATTGCATCAATTGAGCCAACCCAAAATAGAGCATGGATGACAACTCCATTACAAGCCTCACTTTTGATCCTTCATGTTGCCTAACCATGAACTACCACCTCACTGGCTTCCTAAACACCTCCAATGGGCCCACTTATTAGTAGGTGGACACAATCTCCTCCTCGGCACGACCCCACAACAATAACTCTTTTAACACCACATTTTCCATGGTGGATGACTCCTCTTATCCCCAATCGTTGCTCGTCGTATTAGCCAACAATCAATTGAAAATTTGATATTAATTTAATTTAATAAAAGATACGACTCAATCAATATTTACATTTACTCTGAAATTGCTTTTCATTTTTATTCATCAAATCTATCCAAAGTCATCATAGTAGAAAATAGATTCACAAATAATGACATGAAAGTGGAATATTAAGTTATTTTTTAAATTATTATCTACCAATTGGCTAGTTGTTGCTTAGATATTTTATCTCAGCAATGTTTCCAAGTGATTTAATATTCTATATCATTTTACGAAAGATTATTTAAGAAGGGAAGTAGTTATATTTTAAATCATAGATAACAATCTTTAAATTTTTCTCTCATTTATTTTCAAATCAACATTAAGAAAGGATGCCTTCTTTGGTATACAATATGCTTGAAGCCACAAAATATAAATTATATCTCCTTATTATTGACATTTCACAAATTTCATTAGATTTTGAGGGGAAAGAAAGTGTATAGAAGCCTGAATATCATATGGGGTTGGCTACAATCAAAGAAGTCCACAAAAATCCTAGACATGAGTCTTAGATTCTGTTTTGTTCTCGCATAGCCCAACAAGACAATAAATATGATAAGAAATTTACATATAATAATCATATAGTTTGAACAATATGTAGAACTATTGAGGTATCAAAATGTCCCAGTCACAAGGAGAAATGACATGGTCTTACGTCCTACTCATTTTAGGATCACTTAAAATGTGACTGAGTGCATGACTTGTATGGTATTGTTTATTTAGACCAATAATAAGGATGTTTGATGGATTGTTTGTCCTTCTAGTGCCACTTCTGCAATTTCTTCACTTGATTTATCTTTGAAAATATTCTCTAAACTAAATTAATCTAAGGGCAATACTTAAAGAAATCAAAAAGGGAAAAGAAAGGGCAAAGAGAAAAGAAATATGCTAAGATTAATGTATTTAATATTTTTAGCGCATGATCCTGGAAATAATGTACTTTCCTTATGAAACTCGCAACACAAAACTCAACTACCACTCAAATTTTACTGTCATTGATGCATAAATTCAAAGGAATCAAAATTGTGAACCACTTTCACCATATCAAATTGTTGGATGCACATTCAAAGGATAAATTTAACTTGCAGTAAGTTGTAGAAATTAAATTTAAATTTACAAATGCACAATTTAAACAAATTACGAAAGGAAAGTTAACATGTGATACATCAAGCATTGAATATTATAAACACATAATGTCTACAATAAGAATGGGAAAAATGTGAATAAGACAAATTCAGCTTGCATGAGTTGAGTTTAAACTCGCTTGCATTCATTTATCAAATAACATCCCCTCTTTTAAGAATGGGGGTAGGTCTACTTATGTAATTTGGTGCCTTCCTTTACTACCCAAATTGAACAATGATTACAAAATATCAAGGAATATTACAAACAACTGGCCGTTCAAGAAATATCTTAACTGATTCTTGTTAGGATGATTATAATGGGTAAAGCCAACATGTCAAAAATATAAAATATCTTAGGAATTATTGAGGCTCCTTCTTAACTACAGGCCCCTTTCGAGTTGGGCATGCCTATGTAGGTCCCTCACAAGATGGATCAATTGGGGGTAGTCCCTTTCCCATGGAAATAAAATATTCACTACAAATTTTGTAGTCCTCATCCAGCTTTACAAGATTAATAATAGACTTCCTAAAGATTTTAGGAGCCTTGTACAACAGGGTCTTAAGTGAAGTTGTATCCTTTCCTATGATCTCTTTCAAGATATCTAGTTTTTGGACCTTTCCCCAAGTTTGAGAAACAATCTCAATGAGTTGGGATGATTCTGCCTCATTTTCTTCTACTATGTTATTTCAAAAATTTGCTAAGAATTGATTTAGCATCCCAACAAATTCAGTTGTAGGCACTAATTCTTGGTCTTCCTTGAAGACCGATGTGATGGATGCTTCTACAAACAATTAAATTCCTCTTGAAATTACAACATCAAACTGAGGATGTCGTTTTATCATTTGGTCAGCCCATTCCTTTAAGTTCTATTTTGTGTAACTGGCATATGTTTGGCATATACCAATGTCTTCTAAGGTGACTATGACAGGGTTCCTACATATGCCTTACTCAACCGCCCGTGACATAACTCTCAACATCTTTTGCATTACACCCATCCTTTTAATTACTGCATTCGTCTTTGTAGAGAGGGCATGTTCTTTCTTATTGGAACCAATGCTATCTTTGATCACATCATATAGATTGAGTAAGACTTCTTCTACATCTGAAATAATATCTTTAGGAACAATGGCTCTAGCCTGAGTTTAAAGTTATTTATTTCGGGCCTACATTCCCCTTACTAATTCTGCTACTAATTATACCGAGGCCTTTATGTAAGATACATGATCTTCTTCATATTGTGTAACTTGGGAACTATGCGATGGAAAAGTGACAAGCGAGCGTGGGAATCTACAAGTAACTCTTCTTCGCACCCGACCTCTCGAGGTCATTCTGAGACAACCGGTGGGGATGGAATACATGTGGGATATAGACAAGCTAGTTAGGTAATCGTATGTCTTCGATGTGCACTAGTAGAAACTACGAATCTAAGGAAAAGAAGGCCCTCCTAACCTAAATTGGTGTGATAGATCGATCGGCAAAGATGACTACTTGAAGGCTCCAATCAATATCGAGCTCTGGCGTGATTCAGTCTATGGGTTGTGGGATACGCGGAAAATGACTTGGGATAGTTTCGTTTATGTCTCCAGACAGGGTCATAGGGTGGATGGTAAATATAATTGACTCTACGAGTGATTTTCTGGCCTAGTCTAGAAATTCTTAGCTTTATTAGCTGCTACGTCTAACAAGGATAACTGTTCGATGATTATAGGTGGGAGTGGAGTAGATCTGAATACTAATATGCATAAACTATCATCTATATCTGATTCACCTGTGGATTCATTGAGCTGTGGGATTTATGGGTCACAATCGTAGATTCACGGTTGTTGTGGTCCCACTATGGTCATGTGCAGATTCATTCCCTAATCCCTAGTATCCAATAGTCGTATGCTTTCTCAGCCTCTATATTTAGAATTAACAGTTGTGTGATATTCTCAGAGTATCTCACAAGCGTTCGTGCAACCTGAATTCTTAAGCTGGTATCTATGTCTGTGAGAGTGTCTCCTACGTCTGGTTGTGGGACCAAAGGATCACAACCGAACATTTGCTCTCTTTCAAGCCCTTCTACAGTCATGCGGATATATATCTAGGGTAATCTGTAGTTTGGTTGATTTGACCAAAACGTGTGTGCTTGGTCGTCTTCTATGTTTAACTCGCTTAACTGGAAGCTGATCTGTTGTAAGTTTGCCATTGTTCGGAAGACTTGGATCCTAAGATTCTGATCTATATCAGTAATGGCTATGACGAGATTGGGTTAGGGCACGATTGGCTCGAATACGTATTCTCTAGGCTCTTTAGGTCCCGTGATTGTCATACAAAAGCAATAATGTAAATCTAATTGCAGCAAATTAAAATTAACTATGTGAAGTATATCTATAACATATATAACTTCTCTATTTTTGTATTTTTCGGAATAAATATTTGAATGAAATTGAAAGAGCAACTTTTTTAATATATATATAAATTGACAACTAATCTAAAAACAAATTTAAGACAAACAAAGCAACCGAGTATAGCTACTTTTCTGTGCAGTTGTGAATCTATTCTAAATAATGAAATAACTGATCTAATCTATTTGAAAGATTCTCCATCCTACCTCATAAGTGAGGAATGAATCATAGTTTCTCAGAAACTATCAATCCCCACAGCTTCCCTGGCAATATTGAAAGTAAAATTAACTGAAATAAGATGATTGGCTACTCTATTTGATATGCTTCTAACTAGAACTTTGAAATCTAGAACCTGGATTTTGCATAACAGTGGCGAATCCGATGGTGTGTGTGGTTTTGTCCCCTCAATGTGATCTCCTCGTTCCTTCGTGCTCACGTAGATCCAAAAAAATTGTGTAATGCTAGCATCAACAGAAGTAGATATTGGAACAAAGGCATCTTAGGATATAGACTGAATACAATGCGAGTAGGAGAGGGATAGCGCAAGAGTACAGAGCTTGGCTTATGCAATTCCTAGTGGGATTTATTACGAGTCATGTAACATAAAACGTCCAGAACCTGAAACTATCCTGTTTGACGAGAAAAACCTACAACTTTAATGGCTTCCTACTGAGAATTAAACTGATCTATTTCAATGGACTGCATGAAGTAATGACAACATTTGCACAAGATGGATATGTGGCTTTCTAATAGCAAAATAACACTAACTAAGCATGCAATGAACAAAACTATGAATCCCAAACAAAATGAAAGACTAAACTATTGAAATGAGAAATTCAGAGGTAAATTTGAGGGGCCTTTTGCTTGAGCACAAGCCAACTATTTATAGCATTTACATTTACCCAAAGGTAAAAAACCAAATTGATCTCTTAAACCATAAACAATGCTAAAACACTATTCCAGGGAACCAGAGTCATTAATGCAAGCCAAAGGCGGTGAAAAAAGCTGGTAAACATTGAAATTTACGTGAGTCACGTTAAAAAGAACATTCTGGAAAATGCGTGAAGGATTGCCACCCTGAGCAAGGTGGCGGTTACAGGACCACCGCCTTGTCTGGGCGGCGGTCACGAGACTGCCGCCTAGTTAGGGCGGCGGTTTCGTAACTGAAGAGAAAAACGTAAAGAAAAGAGGGAAAAAGAGAACAACAAAGCACGTAGGGACTAAGTGAGGCATGTGGGATGTTAACGCACACTTAGAGAGCTTTTTCGGATCTCGAACACCTTGCGAGGAGACCTGTATCATCATTGGGGCACGTGTTATGTTGTTCCAGCAGTGAAGTACCTTACAATTTTGGGTACATACATATTGCCCCCTCGGAGAAGCGTTTCAGCCATAAAGTGGTGTAAAACGGAGGGTCCGAGTATGGTAGTCATGAAATGGGAAGTTGGAAGTCATACCTGATATGTCCTTGTGTCGAAATGACCCCATCCAAAATTCTCGCCACTTACAAAATGAAAAGAGGAATCAAGTGCAGATAGACAAAATAGATCGGAAAATAAATGCTAAAATAATTGGAAATGAGGACGTACCATTTGTGCAGGGGTAAGAAATTACCTCCATTGGCGCTCCAAACCTGTGAAAAGGGAATTCAAAACAAGTCAGGTTGCTATATATATGAAAGTGGGCCCATTTTCCTATTCATTTGCGCATGTTGATTTGGTCGATTTTGAGCTCTAGGACCCACGGTGACGGTTTCTTACAAGAGTAGAGTCAAAACGTTCGTGACGAGATAGTGATCATGCCTCCACGAGAGGAACATCGACCCACGAGATCACAGGTTAGTTTTTCTCAATTTACTGTTTTTACCCCCAAAATTTTAAAATGTTAAAATCTTTGTAATGGGGGGACTATTTTTGAAAATGTTAGGTTCAAAAGGTCTATCTAGGGGGGGCACCTACTGGGTAGGCTTTGTTTTAGTTAAAATAGTCCCTTTTTTGCGTTTTTAAGCCTTTTTAAGGTATAAAACCTGTGTGGGTTTTCGGGACACGACCGCCGCCCTGAACAGGGCGGCAGTCACATGACCGCCGCTCTATTTAGGGTGGCGGTTACAAGACCACCACCTTTAAGGCAGCGGTTTCGAAACCGCCACCTTGCTCAGGGCGGCGGTTCTTCACAAAATGCCAAAGGAACACTTGTTTGAAATTGTTTTTGTATTTTTAGCATTTTTAGCATTTTTATGTGTTTTCATGATTTTTCTAATGTCATTCGGATGCTAACTTGCTCTGTTTTGTGTGTTTTTGGGTGTATGTAGGCGAGGGAGGAGTACATTTGATGGAGCTGAGAGAGAGATAGAGAGAGTGTGACTAGTTCCTAGCAGTATTAGATTCCCTTTCACAGGATGAAGTGGACACCCTTCAGAGGGCCGGTATACTGCGTATATCACGCATCCCACATGTTGCACCGTCCAGTCATATACTTTATGACTTATTTTCTTATTGGGATGTTGATCGGAACACCTTCCGGTTACTAGGGGTCCGAGGTGAGTGGACCATCACTCTGGAGGATGTTTACCGTATCCTGGGGGTCCTGATCATCGGGAGACGACTTACTCTTAAGACGGAAGGTACACGGGCTCAGATAGCATAGTGGGCTTCTTATATGGGAGATGCAGTTATCTCCACTGGTTCGAAGAAGGGGGTGAGGGTCCGATCTATTCCTAGCCTGTCCATCCCCTTGATTCATTACGCCATTATGGGGATCCTTACCTCGAGATTGATCGGGGACAAGGGAGGAGACACTATTATATTGTTGGTCCCCCATCATTGCACAAATCGAGGGACATGGCTAGATTTACGCCTGGGGAGTCGATATACTTGGGACTACCTACCATGATTTGTACAGGGTGGTCTGTTTACGGGGGCAGTCTTTGAGCCATCTGACCCTGGTTATGAGTTGGGTCTATGAGCGCTTCATCCCCTATGGTAGAGGTGTAGAGGTGGTAGATCCCAGAGTTGTGAGGGCAGCCAGATGGACAGACATGTCAGTGCTTAGAGCACCTCACCAGCCAGTTGCTTCCCTGACCACCGATGACATGGAGGCCACACCGTATCAGGCCATGGCTGGTTTATCGGGCAAGGAGGCTCTTACTTTGATTTCCTGCTCCACCACAGGGAAACTTATTAATAGGGTAGGGAGAGTGGAGATACATCCCTTTGGTCGAGTTCCTCAGAAGTTTGGCCTGCCTTAGATGGGTATGCTTCCCCCAATGGTGCCAGTATATAGGTTAGTTTGAGAGGCCAGGGGAGGTCCTAGAGGCCGGGGTTAGACAGTTGTTACCCTTGGTGTTCCTATTGCGGCTAGGCAGGTAATACGTGCTCGAGGGAGAGCCAGTGCTCCTCAGGCACCCTTACTTTAGATTGCTGCCAATCCCACCCATAGTAGTGACGACCCCATTGAGATAGACTCCGAGTCTGAGGAGTTCACAGGGGGAGATACAAAGGAGGAGACCTAGGCTGAGGCTAGCGAGTCGGGCAGAGAGGAGGACAGTGATCTTGAGTGGCATAACACTCAAGATATCATGCAGGCAGAGAGGGCGGAGCAGAGCGCGGAGAGGGTGACTCTGGTTTCAGAGGAGCCACTCTCTCAGGGCCTCGGTGGGAAGGATGAGTCCGTAGTAGGATGATATGTTGCCCCGGCCACAGGAGGAACGCACCAGTTAGTGGCGGCATCTATGGTAAGTGTCGACCCTAGAGATCCATCCTCGAGGCCCAGTGATCCGAGTAAGTTATCTTTCCTTTGATTTGAGTTAGGATCACCTTAATTGCTATCTCTCCTTTTGTTTACACTCGTGTTTATCTCTTGTTTTATTTCTAATTCATTTTCTCCTTTGTTTGTAGAGACCGCCGATGAGTGGTGAGACCTGATTCGCAGGGTATGCACCGATACCCTAATGATCCCTATGGAGAGGACCCGTGCAGAGCTGTCTATGGATGCAGGGGAGCGTTCAGCAGCTGGCAGACATACCAGAGTCTTTTCCCCCATGGCATGTGGCTAGGATGGTATCTACCCTCCGTACTAAGCTAGCAGGCTATAGGACAGCAGAGCGCCTGATGAGGAGTCATTCTCATGGCGAGACCATAGTTGCCCCTCAGGATCGTGAGCCCTCAGTGCACTCAGAGTGCCGACGTAGCCGGAGTCCTAGGCGTGGGCATGAACCCTCAAAGGGATCTCATAGGGGTTGAGAAGCCACTTGGCTGTCTTAGATTTTGTATGATGTTTTGTATTTCCTGGGCTCTTTGAGCGTTTTGACCATGCTTAGCGCATGATGGCATTGTACAGGAATTTTGACCATTTATATATATATATTCTTTTTGGATCAAACTCTTAGCATCTATGATTTTTTTTCAGTTTCCTTATATAAAATATGATGTTATGTTTATATGATTTTTTACAATGTATGCAATGGAGAAAAAATGGTACAAATGTTAACCTTCTTTTTGCATTTCATGGTGCTGATATATGATAATGTAAATACAATGTGATTTTGAACTTTAGTTTCTTTAAGCAATTTTGATACCTCATATCTGTTTTGGTAAAGTGGTGAAGATAAGCCGATATGATGAGCAGATAAACTTGCCCCACTCATAACTCTACGCAACTAGTAAGACGCAAGGGCTCATCACCGAGCTAGAAAGGGCACAAGTTATGAAATGTGTTGAAATGATAGTGATGAAAGATAGACAAAGCTTTGGTGGAACCAAATTAGGATGCTACAAGCCTACTCTACTCTAGTGAATCCATAGTTTGGGATGCAACTTGGTTTGTGGTTTATCTAGACTTAGATCCGTAGATGGCCACATGGTAGACAAAATCTAGGTTTTAGGGTTTTTAACTCTCTTGGAATTTTGGACATCTGATTCATTTGTTTTTGACTCAAGAATTCAAGATTTAAATTGTTTTGTTATGACCTTTAACGTTTGTTTATCATGATGACCCCCTACACCTTGCCCCATGCTACCAGTAAGAAGCGTGGGTTTATCACCGTGGGTAAGGCATAGGCGAGTAAGGGCATTTCCATCCTTTCCCAACCCTACGTCACTAGTAAGAGACGCAAGCTCATCACCAAAGGTTGGTGGGGCAAGGAAATGTGTAAATTTAAAAATTTTCTGTTTGATCTATATTTGACTCGTTTACTTGAGCAAAGTGTTAGTATGTTCTTACTTCCAAAGAGATATACGTATGGGATAGATGTGACACGATGAAGCTTCTAGAACAGACCATTAGGAAAGACACCTATCCTAGGAAGAAACCAAAAGTGAGAACAAACCTGCAGATCTTGGTATGGTTACCGTTAAGACTTTGTCATATCTAGCTTTATTTGATGAAATGATTCCAAAATAGTTGATGATATTATGAAATGAAGAAGTATGATTAGAGTGTTTATGCCAATACCATCATAAGTTTGTAATGAATTGCTTTGAGAATAAATTCCTTGATCACAAAATTGTACGAAACAAGCAGACAAAATGATCCTAACTATATGAAGATGCAATGTAGATATAATTATACAAGTAGTGCTGGTTGCTCATGCATAGAATCGTTTAAGGTGTAGGGAATTGATTGTTTCGCCAAATTCCTCACCTTCTAGAGTACATAAGAGATATGCACAATTTCCATAGTCCTTCATGACTCGGTATGGGCCCAACCATTTGGGCCGGAACTTCCTTCCTTCGCCAGTCTTTTTATCAATCTGGTTGTCTAGCCTTAGAACTAGATCACCTTCATATATGTCTCGTTCATAGACCTTCTTGTTATACTGCCGGCACATCCAGTCAGCATAGACTCTGTGCTGATGTTCAGCATCTAACCTAGCTTCATCTAGGATTTCTAGTTAGGAGAGACGTGCTTCTCTGTAAGCGTCTTCGTCCAGAATCCCTTGTAATGAGATACGGAAACTGGATATTTCAATCTCAAGCGGGAGAACGGCTTCTGCCCTAAATACTAGTGAGAAAGGAGTCACTCCTGTTGGTGTTCTTATCGAGGTTCGGTGGGCCCATAAGGCCGGATATAACTTCAAATGCCAATCTTGTTTGTTTTCTTTCACATTTTTAAGGAGAATGGCTTTTAACGTTTTGTTTTTCGCTTTAGCTTGTCCATTGGCTTGAGGGTAATACAAGGAGGCCATATGATGGCTTATTTTAAATTTATTACATAATTCATGAACTTCGTCATTCTTAAAAGAAGTCCCATTATTTGAGATAATGATTTTCAGGACACCGTACCTACAAATGATTTGGTTCAAAATGAACTTGGTGATTACAGAACCCAATACAGTAGTAAGAGGCATGGCCTCTACCCACTTGGTAAAATATTCGGTGGCCGTGATTATAAAGCTATGGCCATCTGTAGATGAGGGAGAGAACTTCCCTATCAAATCTAGGCCCCACGTAGAAAAGGGCCATGAAGTAGCGATTGGTTATAGAGCTTGTGCTGGCATGTGGATCTCGTGGGATAATTCTTGGCACTTATGACACCTTCGTACAAACTCTACTGCATCATGTTCTAGAGTAGGCCAGAAATATCCCATCCGATGTATTTTACGAGCGGTGGCATGGCCACCGAAGTGGCCTCCACATATTCCACTGTGAGATTCGTGGAGAATCTTCTTGGATTCTTCTATGTCGATGCATCTTAGAAGTATTCCATCAAATGCTTTATGATAGAGCACTTGCTCTATAATGACGTATTTAGCTACGATAATGCGTAACCACCTTCTTTGTTGCGATGTAGCACCTTCTGGATATGTATGGTCCATGATATAATTAATAATATCAGCATACCAAAGACATTTAGAGGTAGGAGGTCTATTTTCGATGTAGTATACGCATTCATCAGGAAAGTCTAGATCTACTAGATTGCCTCCGTCTAGTGGGTTATCAGCTAACCAATCTGCGATGATTTTTCCTTTAACAAATTTCTTATTTACAAATGTTAATTCGAACTCCCCCATTAAGGTTATAAAGCATCCAACCCTTTTAGATAAGGACCCTTGTGTGAGGAAGGTTCGTACATTCTCTGTCTTTACAATGACCCTTGTTTCTTGATTTAGCATGTAATGTCTTAAGCATTTGGTTGCAAAAATTATGGCAAGGCATTCTCGTTCTGCCTATGTATAACGTGTTTTATAGTCGAGCAACGTTCGACTAATGAAATATATCGCGTGTTCTCTCTTGTCATCGTTTTCTTGAGCCAACATACAGGCAAGCGAGACATTGGTAGCTCATGAATATAAAATTAATGGGCGGTTTGGCTTAGGTGGCATTAGCGTAGGTGGTGATAATAAGAAATGATTATTTGCGTCGAAAGCTTCATTGCAATCTTCAGTCCAATCAATATTATAATCTTTCTTGAGTAGATTGTTGATTGGATGAATGGTGAAACTTAAGTCCGGGATGAATCTCCAGATTGCACCAAGCATTCCAAGAAATGACCTGATTCTAGATTCATCCGAAGGTGGGACCATTTCGAGAACAACCCTACTTTTGGTTGGGTCAACATCGATCTCGCGTGACGATACAATGTAACCTAGGAGCTTCCCTCCTGTTACACCAAAGACGCATTTTTCTGGATTTAGCGTGACTCCATATTCTATCAGACGTGAAAGAATGACGTGAAGCACTTCCGAATGGTAACAACGCTTCTTGGCCTTGGCCAACAAGTCATCTACGTAGGATTCCACAATTTTATGAATAAGATCATAAAATATATATGTCATAGCCCACTGGTATGTAGCACCAGTGTTCTTGAGACCGAATGGCATAACAACATAGCAATAGGTTCCCCAAGGAGTTATAAACGTGGTTTTAGCTTGATCTTGTTTGGATATTCTAATTTGATTGTATCCTGAGAACCCATACATGAGAGACAAAAGATCAAATCCAGCTGTTGCATTAACAATGATGTCTATGGATGGTAACGGGAAGTCATCCTTAGGACATGCTTATTAATGTCTCGGAAGTCTATGCAGATGTGTATCTTCCCATTCTTTTTGAGAACGGGAACGATATTAGATACACACTGAGAGTAATCGACTGGTTTGATGAATCCTACTTGGAGGAGTTTCATTATCTCCTCTTTCACCATGAGAGCTACCTTAGGTTTCATTGGTTTTGATTTTTGTTTAATCGGTTTTGCATCTGATTTAATGACGAGGTTATGTACCACAATGTGTGGTGTAACCCCTGTCATTTCCTTATAATTAAATGCAAAATCCTTCTGATGTTCCTTGAGGATTCGAGTGTGTATTTCTACTTCTGATGGAGTTAACAAGGATCTTAACTTCAATATCCTTGGTTCATCCTTTGTTTCGATGTTAATATTGATTGTTTCTTTGATTAATGACGCATTACCTTCTTCAAACTCGGGTGGGGCTGGAGGTAGTTCCAGATTGTCTCCATTCTCGACTGTGTATATGTTGAGGTCTTTTTGTGGGGGAAGCTCTGTCATGGGATTTCTGAAGTAGGAAGATGAATGCGGGATTAAGGATAAATCTACTATGTGATGGGTGAGATGTAATGTTGCATAGGTGTTTAAGTAATCCAGAGTGGCTCTATCACTATCAACGTGGTCTAGGATAGTAGATTTGTTCTCATTTTTGTTTGTTAAAAGAGGATTTGACATTGTTTTTACCAGTGGTTCAGTACGAAGGGATACCATGAAACGGGTATCCTCCAACTCACTGTTTGGAGTGAAGCGTGATGCCGAGGTCGCTATTGAATCGACGAGAATATTTTTCTCTCATGGGATTGCTTCAATTGATATGAAGTCAAACTCCTTGCTTAAATTCAATATAGCTATTTTGTAGAGTTGTAAGTGCTCGGCTCTGGTTGCATACATCTCAGAGACTTGGTTTGCTACCAATTGTGAGTTTCCTAACACCCTGATATTATTAACACCGATCCTCTTAGCTAGGACGAGGCCAAGGAGGAGGGCTTCGTACTCAGCGCCGTTTTTTTTACATTCAAAATTTAGTTTAAAGGCAAATGGTAGGACTTTTCCCTCAGGAGAAGTAAAGATTACACCTGCCCCAGCTCCGTAACGACATCTAGCTCCATCGAAATGGAGAGTCCAATATTTAGCTGGGAATATGGGCATCGGGATATTTGCTGTGTTAACATATTCTACTTCTACCATGCAGATATCCTCTGCTGGAAGAGAACCAACACCTAGGGTATATCCCATGCCTACAGAATCAAATGGTAGGAATATTGGTAGATCCTGTTCTAATAATTCAATGATTTTTGTTGTAGTTTCTAATGATACTGTTTCTACAATCTTAACCTCATCCTCAAGGGCTGGGATCATCTTGACTAGGCTCATAGTCTCAAGATCTATCGTAGGTACTAGCTTTTCCTCCGATTTGGTGTCAGTGGGTTTATTAAGTTGGTTTGTTGGGAGTTCAAATTCTGAGTGAATGCCTGGTCCTTTCTTTAAGTCAGGTAGGTGTATATCGAATGGTTTTGGATCACCTTTGGCTATGAACACATTTCCTAAATGCAAGAATCTTACTTCTTGGAATAATGTAGAAGGGATTGCCTTCATACGATGTATCCATGGTTGGCTAAGGATCATATTATAGTTGGTTTCCCGATCTATAATATAAAACTCAGTCAGGATTGTTTTGAGTCCTAAGGTGACCAGTAGTATTATAGTTCCAATTGACATGGCTTTAAGGCTATCATAGCCTCTTAGTGTATTTCAAGTTGTGGAGCAATTCGTTTCTCCATACCCTAGCTTTTGAAGGAAAGAGAAGGGGACTATGTTAACTGGTGCCCCATCGTCAACCATCGCACATTTCACATAATTTTTATAAACCCATACTTGCAAATGTAAGGCTGGATCACCTCGGCGTGCAATCTTAGCGTTTGTTGACATTTTGTTTATTTTGAATATGAATTCGGTATCCCTATCCAGCTGCCTCGGAGGGTGGATATCAAAGTCTATATGGTTTACCTGTGTTTTGGGAGGTGGAGTGATGTTAATTAGATGACCTAAACCTAATGCCTCTAAAAGAGCATCCCTATGGGTAGGAGAATTCTTTAGTAATTCCAAAAAATAAATGTGCGAGAAGGTTTTTGTTAGATCACTAATTAAATCGTAGGCACCTATGGGTCTTACTAACATTTGTTGGATGTTATTTGTCTCCGGTAGGTAACTTGGACTTGGCTGAGAGGAATAATCTCGTGTCCGTGTTACATCCTCTACGGGTAGTTCGATGTCTAACTCCACTAAACTGACTATCTTGGGTCATGGCTGACTTCCTAATTGTGGTGCAACTAATGGATTTAGTGAAGTTGAGGCTTCATGATCGTTGTTTCCTATCATTACACCCTTGTTTGTCTCATTTGAATTTACCTGTTGTTTTGTGATTTGGGAGCGGATCATTGAAGATATTAAGGGGTGAATTTTGAGGGGAAACTACCCCTGTAAAAGTATTTGGTGCTGGTGACGTAGGATCTGCCAAGAACATATCTATGAAAAGTTGTCTTTGTTCCTCTAGCAAAAGTTACATGAATTTATTATAGTCACGGCATGTTCTAGTGTCATGGCCTCGGATTTTGTGAAAACCACAATACGAATTAGGATTGTAATTCCTAGTCTGTTGGTTTGGTGCATATTGTGGCCCAAAACTCTGATCAAACCGTTTCCTATTAGGATTAACGTTTTGCATTTGTTGTTTTTGGTTTTGATTCTGGTTTTGACAACCAGTTGAGTTTTGGCTTGGACCGTGTGTAGGGTTTCACTATTGTTGTTGTTGATTATTAAAATTCACTGCATTGATTGTTGGGGTAAAGTTGTTGTTTCGTTGGTTGTTTATTAGCGGTGGAGTATTCACAACATTTACCTTTTTGACTTGATCAGTTACTTCATCTATTGTCACTCCGTGATTTTTATTGAGGATTTTAGGTCCTTGATTGGTATTTGTGGTAGTAGGATAAGCCGTAGTATTCTGGTTGGAGGTGATTAACCTTCCGTTTGTTCCATACATCTTACGACCACTATCTATTGCCACTTGATCTATTCAGAGAGTGCTCTCAAGTACTTCATCATAAGTCCTTAGTGGGAACTTATGGACTTCTTCCTTTACTTCTCTGCTAAGAGAATGAAGGAATAAATCACATAGTTCCATTTGGTCCATATTTGGGGCACTGGCTGAAGAATAAAGAACTGTACACCACCTCTGGATGAAATGAGCGACAAATTCATTATGTTCTTGCTTAATGTGCAAGAATTCCCTAATAACTGTTCTTAATAGTTTGTTCATGTCAAATGCCTTGATGAACTCTAAAACGAGTTGTTTAAACGAATGGATGGAAGCCTCAGGTATTCTATAATACCAATCGAGAGCGATGCCTTCCAAATTTTTTGGGGAATATTTTAGCAACATCCCCATCCCAAGGGAGTAGTTCTCGAATGGCTGTGGCGTAAGCCTTGATATGTGCATTCGAATGTCCCTCACCTTTGTATTTGGGAAAATCAGGAAGAGGTATTGGAAGCATAATGCTTCGTATGGTGAAGTCTAAGGGTTCTTTCAAATATTCTGAATAAGTCCCTATTGCATAGGTTTTGACCATTGATGGTGCCTGCTGAGGGGGTGGCGGTGGAATAGGTTGTTGATATGGAATAGCGTATACATTGTTAGGGGCATAAGGAAACCCCTGTGGTTGAGTAAACATGTTGGGAGAAGAGAACATATCCCCTTGTGGTAATTTGGAGTACATGTTCAAGTATGAAGGGGTATTGTCTAGGAATGGATTATTTTGTACTAGTCCGGGAGGTATTGGAACGGTGTTAGAAATGGCGGTTCTTGTTGGCATTTATTGTGAATACTGAGGAGTCATGCCTAATGTTCCTATTACTATGAGGAGGTCTACTTGGTTAGGATGGTGTGGAGGATTAGAATTTCCTTCCTGTATGAATTGGGAATGGTGATTTGCCTGAGCAATTTCTAACCCCCTAACTTTTTCTACTAAAGTTGAAATGACCTCATTTGGTGAAGTCATGATGTTTTTCCTTAGTGGCATTTGTTATATATCCTGATGTTGTATAGGCATGTGATATCCTACTATGAATTGATTGCTGCCCTGCCAAGTTTCCCCAAGGGCATTTCCTATATGTAGTGGCAGGGAGGTATTTTCTTGAAAAGAGACCTCGGGTTGCGTTTGTAAACTCCCTATGGGTGGGTACATACTTTGAGAGCATTGTTCATTCCTAGCATAATGTACCGAATGTTCATCATCTAAAACCAGGTATGGGTTTGATTGCCTACTAATTTGTGGTCTAAGAAGTACTTGAGGAGATAAACCAGATTCTCCTGTGAATGTCATATTGTTCGAGCCTGAAGGCTCTGTTTGTTGTGTTTGAGCGGGATGATCCAACTCCTCTATTTGGAAGGATGAGGTATATCTAGTCCTTGGAGATGGAGTTTGTGTTGACAACTGGTTAGTCGAGTAGTTGTCACCCCATACTGAGAGTGAGGGCGATGACTGTCTATTCATTTGAACGTAGTATGCCTCAAGACCTAAGAGAGGTCTACCATATGCATCGAATCCCGACATATTCGGGGGGTATATGAATACCCATAGAATAATGGGTAAGAGCTAAGGTGGAAGGAAGAAGTGAAAATAAAAGAGGAAGAGCTGTTTCTTTCACGTTGGGTTCACCAATTTTGTACGATGGAAAAGTGACAAGTGAGCATGGGAATCTACAAGTAACTCTTACTCGCATCCAACCTCTCGAGGTTGTGCCGAGATAGCTGGTGGGGATGGAATACGTGTGGGATACAGACAAGCTAGTTAGGTAATATTATGTCTTCGACGTGCACTGGTGGAAACTGTGAATCTAAGGCAAAGAAGGCCCTCCTAACCTGAACTGGTGTGATAGATTGATCGACAAGGATGAATGCTCGAAGGCTCCAATCAATATCGAGCTCTGGTGTGATTCAGTCCATGGGTTGTGGGATACGTGGAAAATGACCTGGGATAGTTTCATGTATGTCTCCAGACAGGGTCATATGGTGGATGGTAAATATAATTGACTCTACAGGCAATTCTCTGGCCTAGTCCAGAAATTCTTAGCTTTGTTAGCTGCTACATCTAACAAGGATAACTGTTCGATGATTATAGGTGGGAGTGGAGTAGATCTGAATACTAATATGTGTAAACCAACATCTATATCTGATTCATCTGTGGATTCATTGGGCTTTGGGATTTGGGGGTCACAACCGTAGATTCATAGTTGTTGTGGTCCTGCTATGGTCATGTGCAGATTCAGTCCCTAATCCCTAGTATCTAATAGTCATATGCTTTCTCAGCCTCTATATTCAGAATTAACAGTTGTACGATCTTCTTAGAGTATCTCACAGGCGTTCGTGCAACCTGAATTCTTAAGCTGGTATCTATGTCTGTGAGAGTGTCTCCTACGTCTGGTTGTGGGACCAAAGGATCACAACCGAACATTTGCTCTCTTTCAATCCCTTCTACAGTCATGTGGATATATATCTAGGGTAATATGTAGTTTGGCTGATTTGACCAAAACATGTGTGCTTGGTCGTCTTCTATGTTTAACTCGCTTAACTGGAAGCTAATCTGTTGTAAGTTTGCCGTTGTTTGGAAGACTTGGATCCTAAGATTCTGATCTATATCAGTTATGGCTGTAACGAGATTGTGTTGGGGCATGATTGGCTTGAATACATATTCTCTAGGCTCTCTAGGTCCCGTGATTGTCATACAAAAGCAACAATGTAAATCTAATTGCAGCAAAGTAAAATTAACTATGTGAAGTATATCTATAACATATATAAATTCTCTATTTTTGTATTTTTCTGAATAACTATTTGAAAGAAATTGAAGGAGCAACTTTTTTAATATATCTATAAATTGACAACTAATCTAAAAACAAATTTAAGACAAACAAAGCAACCGAGTATAGCTACTTTCCTGTGTAATTGTGAATCTATTCTAAATAATGAAATAACTGATCTAATCTATTTGAAAGATTCTCCATCCTACCTCAGAAGTGAGGAATGAATCATAGTTTCTCAGAAACTATCAATCCCCATAGCTTCCTTGGCAATATTGAAAGTAAAATTGACTGAAATAAGATGATTAACTACTCTATTTGATATGCTTCTAACTAGAACTTTGAAAGCTAGAACCTGGATTTTGCAGAATAGTGGCGAATCTGATGGTGTGTGTGGTTTTGTCCCCTCAGTGTGATCTCCTCATTCCTTCGTGCTCACGTAGATCCAAAAAAAGCATGTAATGCTAGCATCAAAAAAAGTAGATATTGGAACAAAGGCAGCTTAGGATACAGATTGGATACAATGCGAGTAGGAGAGAGATAGCGCAAGAGTACAGAGCTTGGCTTATGTAATTCCTAGCGGGATTTATTACGAGTCATGCAACATAAAACATCCAGAACCTGAAACTATCCTGTTTGACGAGAAAAACCTACAACTTTAATGGCTTCCTACTAAGAATTAAAATGCTCTATTTCAATGGATTGCATGAAGTAATGACAACATTTGCACAAGATGGATATGTGGCTTTCTAATAGCAAAATAACACTAACTAAGTATGCAATGAACAAAACTATGAATCCTAAGCAAAATGAAAGAATAAACTATTGAAATGAGAAATTCAGAGGTAAATTTGAGGGGCCATTTGCTTGAGCACAAGCCAACTATTTATAGCATTTGCATTTACCCAAAGGTAAAAACCAAATTGATCACTTAAACCATAAACAATGCCAAAACACTATTCCAGGGAACTAGAATCATTAATGCAAGCCAAAGGCAATGAAAAAAGCTAGTAAACGTTGAAATTTACATGAGTCACGTTAAAAAGAACATTCTGGAAAATGCTTGAAGGACTGCCAACCTGAGCAGGGCGGTGGTTTCATAACTGAAGAGCAAAACACAAAGAAAAGAGGGAAAAAGAGAACAACAAATCACGTAGGGACTAAACAAGGCATGTGGGATGTTAACGCACACTTAGGGAGATTTTCCGGATCCTGAACACCTTGCGAGGAGACCTGTATCATCATTGGGGCACATGTTACGTTGTTCAGGCAGTGAAGTACCTTACAATTTTGGGTACGTAAAGGAACCCTTGAACTTATTTTTCTTAGTAAGGGAGAAGAGGTCTTCATATGTTTCATGCCAAATGATGACTTGTTTTGTATACATCTTTTTCCTTGTCACCCTTCTTAAGGTCTATGTCTTGGGATTTTACTCAATGTTTATCAAGGGTTCTTCTTGAGCTACCAAATATGGAAGCTCCATGTGGGCAATCATTACTTGTTCAATCCAGTCTTGCTGAGGACCAGTAGGAGGAATACCTGTAAGGGTAGTTTTAATTGGATCAACTTGTGCTTTATCTTCTTGAACCTCTACTTGTGTAGCCTCGTCATCTGAAGAAGTTAAGTCATATGAAACCAAAACAATCCCTTCAATTATCACAAGAATGACCTATTCAAATTATGGGATAGTCTCAGTCTCTACTGCTCTAGGAAGAGTTGGATAAGTTGGGATATGGGTTTTCCTTGGAGATTCTGAATAACCAAGTTCCCTCCTCTTTGTGAATTCTCTTTTGTATTTCTCCTCTTAGGGGGGGGATTGCCCTTGTGATATTCATATTTTGTTGAATAAGGTTATCATCTATTTGGGTGATCCATACTCAATCATTGGCATCAACCTTATGAGCATAAGCTACATTAATTTTTCCCTTAGTGACTCTAATTGTTTTGCCACTCTTTTCCTTGGGTCACATTTCCTTAAGAGTTTCTATACAATATACTCATTAGGGACATGCCTATACAGACCCTAGGTCTAAATATTTATATTAGGATGTTGTTTAGGTGAAGATCATCCATGTTATCAATTGATTCCTTGGCCAAATTCTGTAGAATGACCCTTCCTTTTCATGTGGCCATCAAAGATTCAATTGTGGTTGAGTTATAGAGAGTGTCAGAGTTGAGAAATATGTGGTAATATTTAAATGCATGCCTAGCTATAGACACTAAATCACACACTTTGGGTATATTTCTAGGTCATGATCACATACCACTATTCATATGATTCATAAGCAAGAAATGTACTAATTGACCACTATCTTTGGCCTCTTTGCTTTCTTTATGGTTTCCTTCTTGTTCTTGCACACCCTCTTGCCCAATATGACCTTTGACACTTCAATTTTTCTGAGTCTAGACACCAACACCCAGGAAATCCTGTCCCCTCTGGGTTCTCTGACCTCTTTGTATCTTTCTCGCATCTTTTGGGTCCTTTCTAGTTGTTGGGAATATTATTTTCTTGGTGGTCATAATTTTAGTGGTTAATTACGAAATTCAAATAAGGGAATCATATAAATACAAAGCTATGTGACCATAATAAAGGACCAAGCACTAAGCATCTACTATCATCTCCTAAGGTTGCATCGAAAGGCATTACAAGAGCATCAAAACATCCATCTAGCATCCATTCAAGGGATAAGGTATTGCATTCTTTTGCATAAAATTCATAGGAGGGGAAGTTCATTTTTCCATGCACACATTTATCTACATTTTCTACATCTATTTATTGCTCACTTTTCAAGTGTGTCTGACACAAGAGCCACCTAGGGGACGATTCCACACACACACACACACAAAAATACATGGAGTATGAAATGTAGTGCAAGAATTAGATCGTAACTTCACTCAGTCGGGTGACTGTTGGGGTCAGTATGACTCCCCATTTGCATCTTTTTTTTCAGGATTTGATGTGTTTTGGGGTTTTATAGGTGCTCTTTCTCTTTGTATGTTTCAAACTAATTCGGTGATCAAGAAAAGAAGTACAAGAGACATCCATCAAACATCTCATGACCCTACGAAATTGAGCTTTTGAGGTTCTGAGAAGTCACAGGTGCCCAGAGGAGGTTTGCGTCACCCTAGGTACCCTTGACCCTGTCCAGGCACCCTAGTCTCAACATTCCCAAGAGTTCTACATTTTTCTGGGATCAACTACGACACTCTTATTTCTTGTCTCACCAGTTTTCCATTTCAACACAACTTCAAATTTATTGTAAATCCGATAAGTATCTTACCCTCTCTCTTGCAATTAGGATTTCAAATTTATTAGCTTACTTGCTTATGTCACATTCTATACTTCATTGTTATATCATTGCATGTGATTCTATAATAGCCTATCTAGGGTTTTATGAAAAAATGTTTATTTTTGTTAAGTCATGTGGTCAACCCGTCTCATTCGAACACTATTGGATCCTACTTTTTCTTCTTTCATAGCTTCTCGAGATTCTCAAGTCTCTTTGCATCAATTGCTTCAAATTCACCCATCTTGCAAAGATGTTCTTCTAAAATCCTTAAACACTATCTATCTTCTTAATGATACACTTCTTGCTTAAGTCAATGCTATCTTCGATCATCTTTCTGATGACCCTCTGGGTTCTAATTGCAATCAATCTATTTGAAAATCAATTCAAGCTTTATAATCTTTATTTCAAGATAAATTTCAGGCTATGGAATCCACGATCACATATCTTAAATATGAAATTCAAAATCTTAATGACACTTCTCAGGCTCATGCTAGTTCTTCTTCTCATCCTCATTCTATGTCTTCAACATGTGCTCATATTAATGAACCTCAAGTATTTTCAATTCCCACGCCTCTCACGTTTGATCAAAATGCTAAGCAACATGAGATTCTTATTGAGATCCTTGTTCATCAATTGATTACTTTACCATCTACTCATGGCTATCCTCCTTATTGTCTTGCAAAATATCAAGGTCATCCATATTGTAATTATCATCGAATCAATGGACATAATGGAAATGAATGCTATTCTTTACAACAAAGAATCAAGCATCTTGAGCATTAAGGCTTTGTATCATTCACTACAAAACATTTTTTTACATGCCCATATACAAATGCTACATCCAAATGGGCTCCTAAATCTGCTCCTTCTATGTTCAATGAGCATCATGCCACCAATTCTAATGTGCCTTCCTTGGTCAGTAAAGCACCACCTATTCAACCTATTCCAACTAAGAAATCACCTCTCAAGTTTCATCTTCCATAACCTCCTCCTACTAAGAAATTTACAAAATTACCAAGTCAAACTAAGAAACCTCCTCTAAAGATTGGTCTAACTCCTCCATCTCTCAAGTCTTCTTTGGCATCACCAATTCCAAATAAGCAACCACCCACTACACAAGACCAACAAAATTTGGCCAGCCTCTTTCGAATTTCACCACTCAAGGATCCTAAAACAACACCAATTTAGTGTCCAATCACTTTTGTTAAGGAAACTAATCCTTACATTGATCCACTTAGTGTCATCAAATAGATCTCCATCACTTACATACTTGGAGGAATCATAGCTTCTCCCTCCCTTGCATTGTTATCAAATGTCTCTATCATCCCATGAACTTGACTCTTTGTTATTAATGTCTAAATATCTCCTAAGCATGTCAATACAAACCACTTGATACACTTCTATCGTCATTACCCGATGACGCACTCTTGTGCTATGGTTCACACTTGAATGTTGAGGGAATACTACATTAATGAAACTTACACACTACACATTTCAAAATCAACCCATTCATGACATATCTTTCTAGAACACATTCATCATGGTACAATACCTGATGAAGAAATCTTATGCTATGGTTCACACTTAACTGTTGAGGGTTCACTACATTCATGAACCTCACATCACATCATATGACACATTTCACACTCATTACATTCACGACATATATTTCTAGCACACATTCATCACAGCACACTACTCGATGACACACTCTCGTACTACGGGTTCACACTTGACTGTTGAGGGCTCACTACATTCATGAACCCCACATCATACACACTACACATTTCACACTCAATGCATTCACAAAATAACTTTCTAGCACACAATCATCACATCACACTTCCCTATGACACAATCTAGTTCCACTTGACTGTTGAGGGCTCACTACATTCATGAACCTCACATCATACGCACTACACATTTCACACTCGATGCATTCACAAAATAAATTTCTAGCACACATTCATCACATCACACTTCCCTATGACACAATCTAGTTCCACAGTTCATACTCGACTATTGAGGGTCTCAATTTAAAATGAACCTCACCACACTCACTCACTCTTTACGCTCTATGCTTCGACGATCATATCTTTCTAGTGCACAGTTCAAACCATTTCTTGATGACACACTCTTATTCTATGGTTCATTCTTGACTACTGATGGGGCATTTATAAATGAACCTCATCTCATGCTCATACACATTCAGTCAGGGGGCACACCGCTCCTATCACATTCACTTTGCATTCCATTCCATTCACACTCACAACATGTTGCATATCTTGGTTACACATTTTTCTTGCTTACTTATATTCACATGTACACTTTGCTTACTATGTTAGACATATACTTTGTATGTCATTATCTTTATCATATACACATGCACGTTCACTTGCCTTCTAGTTTTTAATGTACCCTTTACACATATCATTACATGCAACATGGATGCTTGGCACAATACCTCTTACCAATCCCATAGCGGATCCTGGAGGAATCTACTTTCATACACATCACAAGTGTTATTGTTTCATTTTAGCACACAACATTATATCAGATCATCCATGTTTTTAAATACTTTCTATCTATCTAATATGCTATCAGGTGCTTCATGTGCAACATTTGTCTTGTAGAAACTCTTCACTACCATGGTTGTTTTTTATCTTATTTGTCAATGTTTTTCATTGTTTACTATTGTATGCCATTTTTTACGGGTTATGCTCTTTGTCTCGTTTGCACACTTTATGTTTTTGGACACTTCAACCTAAATTTTATTGTGACATTGTGAGTGATGTCCCATATTTTTAGCCTACTTTTCACGTTCTACATTGTCTTCTTGCTTGCTAGCTTACACAGTTTCGTCTATATGTGTGTTTATCTTGTTTGTACTAACACTTGTTTCTAGCCACTTTGTTTATGTGTGCCTTGGTTTCTACCAAGCATATTCCATTCCCCTTGTAGGGCATTGGTTTTAGCACACCATCCAATCCTCCTTTGGGTCACATACTCTTAGTGATGTCACATACACCCCAAACGAGGGGGGACATCATTGAGTGAATCAATCACCCCATACAACAGTTCACAGTCACATTACAACACAATTCAGTACTGATACAACATAGTATTTAGTCACAAAAATGACCCAAAATATGAATTGGGTCTTCGACACAACACATACACCAACGCCCATCACTAGACAGTAGCGCCTGGGAGCCCCTGATCCTCCCTGGACACCTATGACCAGGGGGAAGTTACACAATTTTTTTCATATTGGCATAATTTACAACAATTTATGTTGGGGTTAGCACACTGGTTGTACAGAAAATATATCAGATCTAAGCATACATGCAAATAAAGTGGATATTATACCAGAAGAAATATACAAACTAAGAGACATAAATCAACCCCAGATTTAACGTGGTTTACCTAGTTTGGGCTACATCTACCAAGAAACAAGCCAATCTATTATCCAAAGCTTTGAAAAGACATATAATGAAGATTTACAATATTCCACACCTCTCAGATGTATAGTACTTTCTTTACTCAAGCTTTTTATTCATTATTGTAACATTCCCATTTTAAGACTTTAGAAACAAGGAACTTTTTTTTATTAATGTTCTCTGTTCTAAATACATTATTTAGAACACACATTTCATAACAATCATTCTTATAACAGAGAACCATATGCAGCTGTAATGACTCGGTGAGCAACCGATCTATTCATTCCATGACTCGGTGAACTACCGATCCATTCATGTGTAGCATTTATTTTTTATTATTCTACTGAATACTTCATATTCTTGGTTCTCTTACCCTATTATGGGTTCTAGAGTGATCTGTCCAAGGAACCTAACTAAATACTTGTTACCAATATTCATCAGCATCACGATCCTTAGACTAGGTGACATAGGACAACACAATCAGCAGCTTGTGATACTTTGGCCAGATATTTCTAACATACTATTCGTATTACTTATTCCTTGATGGCATACTCGTCAATCCAGAATACATCCTTCACCCCACTCCACTATTATCTAGAATGTCTTACACTAACTTCTGTTAGTCCCATTGCCCAAGGTTTAACTCTAGTCTAGGTTAACAACATAGGTCATGATATGATGTGGCTCACAAAGATTTAGGGTAAATTGGCATACTAGGTCAACCTAGGTTAACCTCATGTGCCAAGGTACCCTGAGTCCTAGAGGGCTACTTCATATCCTGACTATGATACTAACCAGTCCTAGAGGGAAATCTTGATCAAGTTCAAACGTGTGTAGATCTTGATGATCAATGCAGAAGGGTGTTTCCACATGTTAACTGCACTATTGTATTCTCGAGAAGATCCTAATATTCTCAAAGGTACAACCTTACAGTTGACATGTGTCAACATCCTATGGAACAGCCTTGTAAAGATGTACATACCTCCGAGAGTTTACTTACGTTAAGTTAAATTTGGGTTATTAGACGACATATTTCGACAGCCCATCAAACCCTGAGTCCAACACTCTTTAAGTTCCTTTTACATTTCATATTCATATAATCCTAAGAACTTTAATTAACTTAAGATTGCTTCTAGATTTTTTAGTTTTGACCTAACAACCCATTATCCAAAAACACAACAGAAACAACTTATGTTCCTTTCTTTTAACTAACTTAACCAATTAAGGAAGTGTAACAGCCTACAAGGTTGAAACATATCAGATCTTATTATAATTAAGTCTTAATGATTTACAATCATATCTTCCTCTTTTATTTAGTTCATTACTAGAGAGGAAGGGTCTTCCTCTTCATAGTTATATTCTAGGGCTTAACACACCCTATAATGTCCTTTATAATTACAATAATCTTTATTATAGTTTTATTTCACATCACATGGTATAATGAAATACTTAGGTAAGAATTTTGTTTTTTGCCGCTTATTTAATCTGCAGCTTACTTAGGAAATTTATCTAAATTCCTTTTTATAATACCCATCAAGAATACACATCCAATCATATAGATAATAAGAAGAGTATCCTCCAAACAAGATAATTTACTCAATCTATGCAAGTAAATTCTCATCTTTCAATTCATTTTCAAACTTATACATTTACAAATTATGCATTTTAGGCATACTGTAAGATAGCAGCCTTTATTCAAAGGAGAAAACTTTTCTTTTTACAATACAACTTTGAGAAAAAATCTGAATTCTTCCCAAGAATCAACTTAGATCGGTCAATTCATCATATAAGTTTTTGCCTTCTTTTATCACTTACGAAGTCCATCTGTAAAAATTGCTAGCACAAGTCAGTTCAATGAACTAAGCATGATAAGCACTAAGCCTTAAAATGAGGTGAAATCCACTAAATGTCCCAATATGAATAACCCTGCTTTAGTGATCTACTAGTATTTCATACCCCCAAAGCATATGTAATATTAATAAAAGAAGAGTAATACCAAAGAAGAGTTTACAAATGGAAGAACAAAATATACTCTATAAATTTTGTCCTTCAAATTCATGTTTAATTGATCCTATCTATTATCTTTATAAAACAACAATCATAACATATCATTATTTCTAATCTTGCAAAATATATTACAACACTTATCCTTACTAAAACATTCAGGAAATGTTTTCAGCATATTCACATTAAGATGTTTCATCCAATTTGTCAAGTAAAGTAGGAGAGAAAACATCTCCGTTATGCCCAAGTAATTAACATCCGAAAACGTAGAAACAAATATATATCATGATTTAACTATTCCTCTTAAAGGTTTACTACTTTAAAATTCAACATTTTAAAGTATACATCAAACAGATTCATATAAAGGTAATCCTAGAAAACATGATAGATTATCAGTCAACTATAAGTTTACATCTTCTCTTAGCTAGCCAATCAACCAACTCTTCCTGCTTAATTTTAGTCAATTAAAAGGTGCAAAAATACTAACTTAAGTACTGATTCTCTTTTCCAATCAGAATTAAAATCAGGAAGTTCCAACCAATGAACTTACCCAATCTGCATTAGAAAAGGATACCTATCATAATAGGATCCCAATCTATAATCAAATCTTACAACTTAATTAAATAGTTTTACCTCCTTTTAAACATACAGTTCATGTTCAAGCAGGAGTTCCAAGAAAAGAGAACAAGAACAACATCAGAAAAGAGATAACTAACTACTACATCTTTTCTCAACTTTCCCAATATAATGCATGATTTCTACTTTCCATTTGAAACATTATAACAATGAAACTCATACACAGTCCACAGTCAGTAAGGATTTACAGTATATCCTTCAAAACTTATTATTCTTTCATTGTTCCAAATAGCCTTCAGAAAAAATAGTTCCCACATGTCTAGGTGGGCTAGTTGAAAACATGCATTTACATGCATCTTGGTCCTTTTTGGCTTACGTCTCTTAAGAGCCTTGAGAGTAACAATAAGGGTCTAACAGCAATATCAATTCACAATTATATAAAGGTTCATATACCCATAGAAAACTATGTCATACTAAGCCCCTATAAAATGTTGAAGACTCCTGAACCATATTATCTTATGTATTTAAATTAGATTTGTGTTAGTGTTAGGCGATTTTATCACAATGATATATAATATAACTATCCTCATATTTCAAAGCAAATGAAATCATTTCCTCAAAATCAAATCATTCAAAAAAACCAAGTTAGGGTAATAACACGTTCCCTCTTAGCTATAAAATGATCAAAAATTGATAATATCTGAACCAACACGTCATTCGAGTTACCATTTCAATTGAACACCAAGTAACAAATTTTCTTGCGTAATCTTGCATCTCAATATTCAAATCACAAATTCACATTACACAAGCATCGTAATACTATACATAGTACAAGAGATTACTTATATATGGTTCAAAATAAGAAATTATTTTCCATTTTCAATTAACACCTTTTGAACCTTGTTTCGTACCGAATGAAAGAATCTCAACAGAACTAAAACCCGTCGGCAACAAAATATGAAGGTCGGTTTCAAAACAAATCTTCAATAATAGTTTAATATTCAAGACAATAGTTCACAAGCACCATACTTTAAGTGAATTTAAATCAACGGTCCAATTTATCTAACATATCAAACACAGGTTCCAGGTGCATGCGAGTTCCAAAAAGATAGTCAAGTTTTCGCAAGAAGAAAACAAAGACCAAGCCATATACGAGTTTCATCCACAACCCGTTGACCATGAAATAAAACACTATCACCATATAACCGAGTACATCTACGATGGTTCTATCCACCGAAACAGATTTCCAACAAAATCTCAATTTGCATATAAGGTTTATACGATTGGAGTTCCCCACCAGCTCGTAACCATCATACGCAATGAGTTTTCAAACAACAATCTCAACACACAAGCAAAACTTAGAGTTATCTTTAAAACTCATCTAATAATTTAGGGCCAACAAAAGTGGTTAAAACCAAAAACAATTTCCTTCAACCGAAAAAAAAAAATAACAGAGTCACAAATTTTGCTCTCGCATGTTAAGTTCTTCTATGCAAAAGACAATACAACTAAAGCTTCCAACTGAATCACTTATTTCACGGTTTCAAACCTAGAATACAAGTTTTTATAAAACCCAACAAATTCTTTAACCAAATAAGTAAGAAATACACAAACACATTAGAGCAAAGTTGCTTTAATGAAAACATTTAAAGGAAGCAAGAGGTTTTAATAGTTAGAGTCTATCATGCCTGATAGTGTCGCTGTGAAATCAAAGAATATCTCTAACCGATCTCATTTCTTCTCCTCTTCTCCATGAAATATCAAACAACCAGAAACTTCTTCCACAAAACAAAAATAGATCTGAAACCTCAAAAATATCCATGCAGTGAAGCTTAAACTGCTGGTTCAAAAAACCAGAGCGCATGAAGAGAGAAAAATGGAGAGCATGCAAAATGAAACAACTCATCCAAAATCTGCTGGCATGCCTACCAAGGCAGTTTGGGCTCGAAACCCAAATGCAATTAAATCCATTAACTCCAATTTTCCCGCTCATTCCTCCTTGCCACTGCCTACCAAATCTGACGAGTGCCAAATCAACTTTAACAAACATTTCAAACTTTAGTGATACTGCCACCTAGGCCTCCACCAACCAAACTAACCCCTGCCAAAGCTGGCAGTCTGTATGCCTTCCAACCTTATCACTTAACATTAATTCCATAGAAACCATCACCAATATGTATGCGACCACATAGTTCCTAATTCATATCCATAACTTAGGGTAGATTAATGGCTTAGGTTAGATCTTAGGTAATTTAAAGTTTATACCTTAGGATATAACACTAACCACTAACCTTAACATAGGTCCTTAGCAATTAGGTTAGATAAACCTTTAGGTATATATATCAAAAATACACAGTTTAGGAACTAGGTTAGATCACCCATAACCTTGTAGTATTAGGTTCTCGGTTAAATTATTATCTAGCAACCTTTCCAAATTTTGTTTACACCAAGCTTAGGTGAGGTTGAAATCAATAATTCAACCAATCAAAATAGAATAAGACGTTTTAGGCTAGGTTCAAAATTCTTATCAAGTATCATAGCTTAGATAGAAATACTTGAATATATTACCTATCTTAGGATCCTGGTTCTCTTCAGTGCCATGAATGGCTGAAATCTCAATTACGCCAGTAATGACATGTCGGGGTCAATTTCCAGGGATCCAACAAAACTTTCCACTGAAAGGAACCATTTTCACACAAAAGTGAATTAAAGAACTTACATCTACTAAGTTCATTCCATAAGCTTAATAATTCATAGAATGTCAATTCATCATTTGTTCATTTTGAACAAATTTAAAACATTCCTTGGATCATTGTAATTGATCCAAGGATGAGTCATAAAAATAGGTAAGTTTACAATTCTTCTTAAATCAGATTAACCTCATCTATGAGAAATGAAAAATGAATCCAGGAAACATTCCAGTTCAATCAAAGATCTTAAGAGTAGAAAAGACTTAACCATATCAAGCATGATTTCCCATAATCAAAAGAACATATCCTTATAAGGAAAAATCACATGTCTACACTTGAAATGCAAAAGAGAGTGTGCCCTTGCACGCTTTTCCTTTTGTCTTCTCCTCGCGCCCTCCTTTGCGCCCTTCTATACTAGGTCATCTTCTGACATGCTTAAGTGTGTCGTATGTAACTATTCAAAGCATGCCAATAGGGCACTGAATCCTTGCAATGGAGTAGTGAGTAACACGTGCCATATATGACAAATATTTACACATTTGGCCATCATTTGAGCCAACCCACATGCGCCACATGTTTTGTGTGCAATGACGACTCTAACATCTTCAGACATATGCATATTTTTCTACAGAGATCATATCAGCATGCGCTTGGAATTTTTAGAAAGCTGTTGACATCAGCTATAATGCTATAAATTCAAATTCTTGGTGGATTTGGTAGGTGAGAAATGGGAAAATGTCTTTCTGGGTATATAAGTAGATCTATTTCCTCCAACCACTTGATTTGATATGATACGCCATCTTTTCTTCTTCAACATGCTAAATAGGATCGGGAAAGCATATTTAATAGATCTCCAAGTGAATTTGTAGACATTTATTGCTCATTGTTGGTGGAAATTTGGCTTTTCCCTCCTTCTTCCCTTCTTCCTCCATGGATTCATCTATAAATGTAAGAGATAGACTCATTTGTTATGTTGGTCACTGTACGCCAGAAAAGTGACAAGTGAGCATGGGAATCTACAAGTAACTCTTCCTCACACCCGACCTCCCGAGGTCGTGCCGAGATAGCCGGTGGGGATGGAATATGTGTGGGATACAGAAAAACTAGTTAGGGAATCTAATATCTTCTATACGCACTAGTGGAAATTGTGAATCTAAGGCAAAGAAGGCCCTCCTAACCTGAACTGGTGTGATAGATCGATCAGCAAGGATGACTGCTCGAAGGCTCCAATCAATATCGAGCTCTGGCGTGATTCGATCTATAGGTTGTGGAATACGTGGAAAATGACCTGGGATAGTTTCGTGTATGTCTCCAGACAGGGTCATAGAGTGGATGATGGATGTAGTTGACTTTATGGGTGATTCTCTGGCCTAGTCTAGAACTCCTTAGCTTTGTTAGCTGCTGTGTTTAGCAAGGATAATTGTTCGATGATGATAGGTGGAAGTGGAGTAGATCTGAATACTAGTGTGCGTAGGCTAGTGTCTATGTCTAATGTACTTAAGGATTCGTTGGGTTGTGGGATTTGTGGATCGCAACCGTAAACTCTTAGTTATTGCGGTCCTGCTATGGTCATGTATAGAATCAGTACCTAATCCCTAGTATCCAATAATCATATGCTTTCTCAGCTTCTATATTCAAAATTAATAGTTGTGCGATCTTCTTAGAGTACCTCACAGGCGTTCTTGCAACCTGAATTCTTAGGCTAGTATCTATGTCTGTGAGAATGTCTCCCGCATCTGGCTATGGGACCAAAGGATCACAACCGAACGTTTGCTCTCTTTCAAACCCCTCCATAGTCATGTGGACATGTATCTAGGGTAATCTGTAGTTTGGTTGACTTGACCAAAATATGTGTGCTTGGTCGTCTTCTATGTTTAACCTGATGCAACTGGAAACTGATTTGTTGCAAGCTTCACCGTTGTTCGAAAGACTTGGATCCTGAGATTTTGATCTATATCAGTTATTGCTGTGATGAGATTGGGTTGAGGGCATGATTGGCTCGAATACGTATTCCCTGGGCTCCCTAGGTCCCGTGATTGTCATACAAAAGCAACAATGTAAAAACGAACTGCAGCAAAATGAAATTTAACTACTTTGAATATATCTATAGCATATATGATTTCTCTCTCCTTTTTTTGTATTTTCTGATGAAATTTTATGAAGGAATTTTTAAAAGAGTCAACTATTTAAGCATATCTAGAATTTGACTAATAATCTGAATAACAAAATTAAAACAAACAAGATAACCGAGTGTAGTTATTTGTCTGTGTAATTTGTAGATCTATTCTAAATAAGTAAAATAACTGATCTAATCTATTTGCAAGACTCTCGATCCTACCTCAGAAGTGAGGAATGAATCATAGTTTCTCAGAAACTATCAATCCCCACAGCTTCCCTGGAAATATCGAGAGTAGAATTGACTGAAATAAAGTGATTTATCTACTCTATTTGATATGTTTCTAACTAGAACTTTGAAAGCTAGAACTTGGATTCCTACAGAACAGTGGCGAATCCGATGGTGTGTGTGATCTTGTCCCCTCAGTGTGATCTCCTTGTTCCTTCGTGTTCACGTGGATCCAGAAAAGCGTGTAATGCTAGCATTAACATAAGTAGATATTTGGACAAAGGACAGCTTAAGATACATACTGAATATAATGCGAGTAGGAGAGGGATAGCGCAAGAGTACAGAGCTTGGCTTATGCAATTCCTAGTAGGATTTATTGTGAGTCATGCAACATGAAATGTCCAGAACCTGAAACTATCCTATTTGAAGAACAAAACCTGTAACTTTAATGGCTTCCTATTGAAAACAAACTATTCTACTCCAATGGATTGGATAAAATGATAACAACACTTGCACAAGATGGATATGTGGCTTCCTAATAGCAAAACAACACTAACTAGGCATGCAATGAAAGAAACTAAGAACTCTAAGACAAAATGAAAGCTAAATCTATTGTAAAGAGAAATTCAGAGGCAAATTTCTAACTGAGGGAGATAATAGCATTTGCTTGAGCACAAGCCAACTATTTATAGCATGCAAGCAATTAACACTATGGCTAAAAACCAAATAGAACACTTAAACTATAAACAATGGCAATGAACACTGAATCCAAGGGCAACCATTTTCTTGAATCATAAATGCAAGCTTTATGGAATTCGGTGACCCAAAAAGAAAGCCAAATGGTAAAAATAAACAAAGTTGAAATTACATGAGTCGTGTTAAAAGAGCTTTCTCGGAAAATGTGTAAATTGTGACCGCCGCCACATGAGCAGGAAAACGGCGGTTACAGGACCGCCGCCCTGTTCAGGGCGGCGGTCACGAGACCGCCGCCCAGGCAGGGCGGCGGTTTCATCACTGAAGAGCAAAAGGCCAAGAAAAGAGGGAAAAAGGGAAAAACAAAGCACGCGGGGGCTAAGCGGGGCATGCGGGATGTTAACGCACACTTGGAGAGCTTTTCTGGATCCTGAACACCTTGCGAGGAGACCTGTATCATCATTGGGGCACGTGTTACATTGTTCCGGTGGTGCAGTACCCTACAATTTTGGGTACGTACATATTGCCCCCTCGAGAAGCGTTTTAGCCATGAAGAGGCATAAAATGGTGGGTCCGAGTATGGCAGTCCCGAAATGGGAAGTTAGAAGTTATACCTGATACGTCCGTGTGTTGAAATGACACCGTCCAAAATTCCTGCTACCTGCAAAATGAAAAGAGAACTCAAGTGTAGATAGACACAATAGTTTGGAAAATAAACGCTAAAATAATAGGAAATGAGAACGTACCATTTGTGCGGGGATAAGAAACTTACCTCCGTCAGTGCTCCAAACCTATGGAAAAGGTATTAAAAACGAATTAGGCTGCTATATATATGAAAGTGGGCCCATTTTCCTATTCATTTGCGTGAGTTGATTTGATTGATTCTGAACTCTGGAACCCACGGTGACGGTTTCTTGCGTGAGTAGAGTCAAAACATTCGTGATGGGATAGTGATCATGCCTCCACGAGTGGAACACCGACTCGTGAGATCACAGGTTAGTTTTCTTCAATTTATCGTTTTTACCCCTTTAATTTTAAAATGCTAAAATCTTTGTCATGGGGGGGTAATTTTTGAAAATGTTAGTGTTAAAAGGTCCATCTAGGGGGGGCGCCTACTGGGTAGGCTTTTTTTTTAGGTAAAATGGTTGTTTTTTAGTGCTTTAGGATTTTTAGATTACAAAACCCGAGTGGGTTTTCGGCACACGACCGCCGCCCTGTCCAGGGCGGTGGTTACATGACCGCCTCCCTGTTCAGGGCGGCGGTTACACGACCGCCACCCTTAAGGCAGCGGTTACGAAACCGCTACCCTGCTTAGGGTGGCGGTTTCACACAGAATGCCAAAAGAACATCTGATTTGAGATTGTTTTTACTTTTTTAGCATTTCTACATGTTTTCATGATTTTTTCCAGTATTACTCGGATGCTAACTTGCTCTGTTTTGTGTGTTTTTAGGTGTATACAGGCGAGAGAGGAGTATATTCGGTGGAGCCGAGAGAGAGAGAGTGTGACTGGCTCCCAAGCAGTGTTAGATGCCCTCTCACAGGATGAGGAGGATACTCTTCAGCGGGCTGGTATACTGCGTATATTGCGCGTGCCCCATGTTGCACCATCCAGTCACATCCTTTGTGACTTATTTTCATATTGGGATGCTAGATCGGAACACCTTCCGATTACCAGGGGTCCGCGGTGAGTGGACCATCACTTTAGAGGATGTTTACCGTATCCTGGGGGTCCCGATCATCAGGAGACGACTCACCCTAGAGACAGCAGGCTCACGGGCCCAGATAGCACAGTGGGCTACTTATATGGGAGATGCAGTCATCTCCACGGGTTTGAAGAAGGGGGTCAGAGTTCGATCTATTCCCAATTTTTCCATCACCCTACTTCGCTAGGCTATTATGGGGATCCTTGCCTCGAGATTGATTGGGGACAAGGGAGGAGACACATTGTTATATTGTTGGTCCCCCATTATTGCACAGATAGAGGGACATGGCCAGATATATGCCTAGGGAGCAGACATACTTGGGACCACCTACCATGATTTATACAGGGTAGTCCGTTTACAGGGGTAGTCCTTGAGCCACCTGACCCTGGTCATGAGTTGGGTCTATGAGCACTTTATCCCCTATGGCAGAGGTGTAGAGGTGATAGATCCCAGAGCTGTGAGGGTAGCTAGATGGATAGATATGTCGGTGCTTCGAGCACCTCATCAGCTAGTTGCTTCTCTGACCACTACTGACATGGAGGCCACACCATATCAGACTATGGCAGGTATATGGGGCAAGGAGGGTCTTACCTTGATCTCCTGCTCCACCACAGGGCAGCTTATTGATAGAGTAGGGCAAGTGGAGATACACCCCTTTGGCCGAGTTCCTCAGTAGTTTGGCCTACCCTATATGGGAATGCTTCCCCCGGTAGCACCAGTATACAGATCAGTTCGAGAGGCCAGAGGGGGGCCTAGAGGCTGGGGTTGGACAATGGTTACTCCTGGCATTCCTATTGCGGCTAGGAGGGTAGTACGTGGTAGCGGGAGAGTTGGTGTGCCTTAGGCACCCTTGCTTCAGATTGCCACGGGTCCTGCCCATAGTAGCGATGACCCCATTGACATAGAATCTGAGTCCAAGGAGTTTATAGGGGGAGAGACAGAGGAGGACAGCGGTCCTGAGTGGCATGACACTCAGGATATTATGCAGGCAGCGAGGGATGAGCAGAGTGCAGAGAGAGTGAATCTAGTTTTAGAGGAGCCACTCTCCCAGGGCCATGGCAGGGAGGATGAGTCTGTTGCGGGGTGCTACGTTGCTCCAGTCATAGGAGCAGCCCCTCAGTCAGTGGCGGCATCCGTGGCAGGTGCTAATCCTATAGATCCATCCTGGAGGCCTGGTGATCCGAGTAAGTTACCATCTCTTCCTTTTAATGTTTGTTTTTAATTTAGGGTCTGCTTTAGTTTCTATCTCTCCTTTTGTTTTATTTTGTATTTCTAATCTCTTGTTTGGTTTCTAATTTGTTTTGTCCTTTGTTTTACAGAGATCACCGATGAGTGGCAAGACTTGATTCACAGGGTATGCACTGATACCCTGATGATCCCCATGGAGAGGACTCGTGCAGAGCTGTCTGTAGATGTTGGGGAGCCCTCAGCAGCTGGTAGACATACTGACATCTTTTCCCTAGTCTGGCATGTGGCTAGGATGGTATCGACTCTCCGCATGGAGCTAACGGGGTATAGGACAGCCGAGCACCTGATGAGGAGTCATTCTCATGGCGAGACTATGGCTACCCCTTGGGATCCTAAGCCCTCCATGCACTCAGAACGCCGATGTAGCTGGAGTCCTAGGCATGGGCGCGTGCCTTCAAAGGGGTCTCGTAGGGATTGAGAAGCCACTTGGCTCTCCTAGATTTTGTATGATACATTTTTTTGTATATCTTGGGCTCTTTGAGCGTTTTGACCATGCTTAGTGCATGATGGCATTGTATAGAAACTTTGATCATTTATATATATATATATATATATATATATATATATTCGTTTTGGATCAAACCCTTGGCATTCATGGCTTACTTTCCATTTACAGTTTCCTTATGTAGATTATGATGTATGTATGCATGCTCTAGAGAATGTATGCAATGGAGAACAAATGATGCAAGTGTTTTACTTTCTTTTGTAATTCATGATGCTGATATATGATAATGTAGATATAATGTGATTTTGAATCTTAGTTTCTGTAAGCAATTTTGGATACTTCATATTTGTTTTGGCAAAGTGATGAATATAAACAGGTATGATGAGTAGATAAACCTGCCCCTACTCCTAACTCCACACAATTAGTAAGAGGTGAGGGCTCATCACCGAGAGCTAGAAAGGGCATAAGTTGTGGGATGTGTTGAAATGGTAGTGATGAGAATATAGATAAAGCTCTGGTGGAACCAAATTAGGCTGCTACAGGCTTACTCCACTCGAGTGACTTCATAGTTTTGGGATGCAACTTGCTTTGCGGTTTATCCAAACTTAGATCCTTAGATGGCCACATGGTAGACAAAATCTGGGTTTTTAGGATTTTGAACTCTTTTGGAATTTTGGACATCTGATTCATTTGTTTTTGACTCAAATACTTCGAGATCTGAATTGTTTTCTTATGACCTTTTGCATTTGTTTGTCAAGAGGACCCCCTACACTTTGCCCCATGCTACTAGTAAGAAGCATGGGTTTATCACCATGGGAAAAACATAGGTGAATAAGGTCATTCCCATCCTTTCCCAACCCTACGTCACTAGTAAGAGATGTAAGCTCATCACCAAAGGTTGGTGGGGCAAGGAAACGTGTAAAATTAATTTTTTTTGTTTGATCAATATTTGACTTGTTTACTTGAGTAAAATGTCAGTATGTGCTTATTTCCAAAGAGATATACATATGGGATAGATGTGACACCATGAAGCTTCTAGAACAGACCATAGGCAAGACACCTATCCTAAGAAGAAACCAAAAGTGAAAATAAACCTGCAGATCTTGGCATGGTTACCGTTAAGACTTTGTCATATCTAGCTTCATTTGATAAAATGATTCCGAGATAATTTGATGATATCATGGAAATGGAGAAGTATGATTAGAGTGTTTATGCCAACAACATCATGAGTTTGTAATGAATTGCTTTGAGAATAAATTCCTTGATCACAATTTGTGTGTGAAACAAACAGACAAAATGATCTTAATCTATATGAAGATGTAATGTAAATGTAATTATAAATAGTGCTAGTTACTTACACGTAGATCCACTTGAGGGGTAGGTAATTGACTATTTCGCCAAATTCCTCACCTTCTAGTGTACATAAGAGGTATGCACCATTTCCATAGTCCTTCATGACTCGGTATGGGCCCAACCATTTAGGCCAGGAACTTCCTTCCTTCGCCGGTCTTCTTGTCAATCCAGCTGTCTAGCCTTAGAACTAGGTCACCTTCATATATGTCGTGTTCATAGACTTTCTTGTTATACTGTCGGCACATCCGGTCAGCATAGGCTCTGTGCTGCTGTTCAACATCTAACCTAGCTTCATCTAGGATATCTAGTTGGGAGAGACGTGCTTCTCTGTAAGTTTCTTCATCCAGAATCCCTTGTAATGAAATACAGAGATTGGGTATTTCAACCTCAAGTGGGAGAACTGCCTCTACCCTGAATACTAGTGAGAAAGGAGTTGCTCCCGTTGGTGTTCTTATTGAGGTTGGGTGGGCCCATAAGGCCGGATATAACTTCAAGTTCCAATCTCATTTGTTTTCTTTCACCATTTTAAGGAGAATGGATTTTAGTGTTTTATTTGTTGCTTCAGCCTATCTGTTGGCTTGAGGGTAATACAAGGAAGTCGTGTGATGGCTTATTTTAAATTTATTGCACAATTCAAGAACTTCGTCATTCTTAAAAGAAGTTCCATTATCTGAGATAATGATTTGCGGGATACCATACCTGCAAATTATTTGGTTCAAAATGAACTTGGCGATTACAGAACCCAGTACAGTAGTAAGAGGCATAGCCTCTACCCACTTGGTAAAATATTCAGTGGCCATGATTATAAAATTATGGTCTTCTGTAGACGAGGGGGAAGGAAATTTCCCTATTAAATCTAGGCCCCACGTAGAAAAGGGCCATGGATTCGTGATTGGTTGTAGAGTTTGTGCCGGCATGTGGATCTCATGGGAGAACTCTTGGCACTTATGACACCTGTGTACAAACTCTACTACGTCGTGTTCTAGAGTGGGCTAAAAATAGCCCATTCAATATATTTTATGAGCAGTGACATGGCCACCGAAGTGTCCTCCACATATTCCACTGTGAGATTCAGGGAGAATCTTCTTAGATTCTTATGTGTCGACACATCTTAGAAGCATTCCATTGAATGCCTTTCGATAAAGCACTTGTTCTATGATGACGTATTTAGCTATGATAATACGTAATCACCTTCTATGTTGTAGTGTAGCCCCTTCTGGATACATATGGTCCATGATATAATTAATGATATCATTGTACCAAAAACACTCAGAGATAGAAGGTCAGGTTTCGATGTAGTATACGCACTCATCTGGAAAGTCCAAATGTACTAGATCACCTCTGTCTAATGGGTTATCAGCTAACCAATCCACGATGATTTTTCCTTTAACCGACTTCTGATTTAAAAATGTTAACTCGAATTCTCCCATTAAGGTTATAAAACATCCATCTTTTTTAGACAAGGACCCTTGCGTGAGAAAAGTTCGTAAATGGTCTGATTTTACCATGACCATTGTCTCTTGATTTAGCATATAATGTCTTAAGTGTTTAGTTGCAAAGACTATGGCGAGGCATTCTTGTTCAGCCTGTGTATAATGTGTTTCATAGTCGAGTAGTGTTTGACTAATGAAATAAATCACATGCTCTCTCTTGTCATTGTCCTCTTGGGCCAGCATACAGGCTAGCGAGACATTGGTAGCTCATGAAGTATAAAATTAACAGGTGATCTAGCTTAGGTGGCATTAGCATAGGTGGTGATAACATGAAACACTTAATTGCATCAAAAGATTCATTGCATTCTTTGGTCCAATCAATGCTATAATCCTTCTTGAGAAGATTGTTGATTGGATGAATAGCAAAACTTAAGTTTGGGATGAATCTCTGGATTGCACAAACTTTTTTGAGAAAAGACCTAATTCTAGATTCATCTGAAGGTGGGACCATTTCAAGGACAGCCCGAATTTTGGTTGGGTCAACATCTATCCCTCGTGATGATATGATGTAACCTAGGAGCTTCCCTCCTGTTACACCAAATACGCATTTTTCTGGATTTAGCGTGACTCCGTATTCTATCAGACGTGAAAGAATGATGCGAAGTACTTCTGGATGGTCACAATGCTTCTTGGCCTTAGCCAATAAGTCATCTACGTAGGATTCCACAATTTTATGAATTAGATCGTGAAATATATATGTCATAGCTCGCTGGTACGTAGCACTAGTGTTCTTGAGACCAAATGGCATAAAAACATAGCAATAAGTTCCCCAAGGAGTTATAAACGTGGTTTTAGCTTGATCTTGTTCAGATATTCTAATTTGATTGTATCCCGAGAATCCATCCATGAGAGACAAAAGTTCAAATCCAGCTGTCGCATCAACAATGACATCAATGGATGGCAACGGGAAGTTGTCTTTAGGACATGCTTTGTTAATGTCTTGGAAATCTATGCAGATGTGTATCTTCCCATTTTTTTTTAGAACGGGAACAATATTAGATACCCATTGAGAGTAATCGACTGGTTTGATGAATCCTACTTGGAGGAGCCTTATCACCTCCTCTTTCACCATGAGAGCTACCTTAGGTTTCATCGGTCTCAACTTTTGTTTGACTGGCTTTGCATCAGATTTAGTGACGAGGTTGTGCACCGCAATGTGGGGTGAAACTCCTATCATTTCCTTATAATTAAATGCAAAATCCTTTTGATGTTCCTTGAGGATTCGAGTGTGTATTTCTACTTCTTCTGGGGTTAGCGTGGATCCTAGTTTCAAGATCTTTGGTTCATCCTCCGTTCCGATGTTAACATCAATTGTTTCTTCGATTAAAGAGGCATTACCTTCTTCAAACTTAGGTGGGGCTGGAGGTAAATCCAAATCGTCCCCATTTTCTACTGTATATACACTAGGTTCCATTTGCGAGAGAAGTTTCATCATGGGATTTTCGAAGTAGGAAGACAAATGTGGGATTAAGGACAAATCTATCATATGATAGGAGAGATATAATGCCGCATAGGCATTTAAGTAATTTAGAGTGGCCATATCACTATCAATGTGGTCTAGGATAGTAGATTTGTTTTCATTTTCGTTTAGAAGAGAATTTGTCATTATTTTTATCAATGGTTTATCACGAAGGGATACCATGAAACGGGTATCCTCTAACTTACTGTTTGGAGTAAAGCGTGATGCCAAGGTTGCTATAGAATCTACGAGAAGATTGTGTTCTCGCGGGATTGCTTCAATTGATATGAAGTCAAACTCCTTGCTTGGATCTAACACAGCTATTTTGTAAACCTGTAAGTGCTCGGATTTGGTTTCATATATCTCAGAGACTTGGTTTGCTACCAATTGTGAGTCTCCTAACACCCTAATGTTATTAACACTGATCCTCTTGGCTAAAATGAGGCCAAGGAGGAGGGCTTCGTACTCAGTGCGGTTGTTTGTACATTTAAAATTTAGTTTGAAGGTGAACGGTAGGACTTTTCCTTCAGGGGAAGTAAAGATTACACCTGCCCCCGCTCCGTAACGACATCTAGCTCCATCAAAATGGAGCATCCAATATTTAGCTAGGAATATGGATGCTGGGATATCTGTTGTGTTTGCGCATTCTACTTCCACCATACAGAGATCCTCTCCTGGAAGAGAACCAACACCTAGGGAATATCACATGCCTACAGAATCAAATGGTAAGAACATTGGTAAATCTTGTTCTATCAATTCAACGATTTTTGTAGTAGTTCCTAATGACACTGTTTCTACAGTGTTAGCCTCATCTTTGGGGGTTGGGGTTGCCTTGACTAGACTCATAGTCTCAAGATCCGTTGTAGGTACCAACTTTTCCTCTAGTTTTGCATCAGTGGGTTTATTAAGTTGGTTTGTTGGGAGTTTAAACTTTGAGTGCATGCCTGGTCTTTTCTTTAAGTCAGCTAGGTGTACATCGAATGGTTTTGGATCACCTTTAGCTACAAATATCTTTCCTAGATGCAAGAATATTACTTCTTGGAATAACGTGGAAGGGATTGCCTTCATACGGTGTATCCATGGTCGTCCAAGGATCATATTGTAGTTAGTTTCCTGATCTATAATATAAAACTCAGTCAGGATTGTTTTGGGTCGTAAGGTGACTGGTAGTATTATAGTCCCAATCGAAGTGGCTTTAAGGCTATCATAGCCCCTTAGTGTGTTTCGAGTTGTGGAACAATTGGTTTCTCCATACCCTAGCTTTTGAAGGAAAGAGAAGGGGACTATGTTAACCGCTGCCACATCATCTATCATTGCATGCTTTACATAGTTGTTATAAACCCACACTTGCAAATGTAAGGCTGGATCACCTCGGTGTGCAATCTTAGCATCTGCAGGCATTTTATTTATTTCGAATATGAATTCGACATCCTTATCCACCTGCCCAGGAGGATGAATATCAAAGTCTACATGGTTCACTTGTGTTTCGGGAGGTGGAGTGATGTTAATTAGATGACCTAAACCTAATGCCTCTAGAAGAGCAGCCTTGTGGGCAGGAGAATTCTTCAGTAAGTCTAAAAATGAAATGTGCGAGAAGGTTTTTGTTAGGTCACTAATTAAATCATAGGCACCTACGGGTTTTTCTACTATTTGTTGGATCTTATCTATTCCTGGCAGGTGACTTGGGCTTGGCTGAGAGAAATACTCACGTGTCCTTGTTACAGCTTTGATGGGTAGTTCGGCGTCTAACTCTACTAAACTAACTATCGTAGGTCATGGCTGAATTCCTAGTTGTGGTGCAACTAATGTATTTAACGAAGTTGAAGCTTCATGATCATTGTTTCCTGTGATTACGCTCTTGTTCTTCCCAGTTAGATTTAGCCTGTTGTTATCGTGATTTGGGAGTGGATTATTAAAGATGTTGAGGGGAGCATTTTGAGGGGAAACTACCCCTGCGAGCGTGTTTGGTGGTGGTGACACAGGATCTACCAAGAACATATCTGTGAAGAATTGTCTTTGTTCCTCTGGAAAACGTTGCATGAATTTATTCTAGTCATGACACGTTCTAGTGTCATGACCTCAAAATTTGTGGAAACCACAATATGAATTGGGATTGTAATTCCTAGTTTGTTGGTTTGGTGCGTATTGTGGCCAAAATTTTGATCAAACCATTACCTATTAGGATTAAAATTTTGTGTTTGTTGTCTTTGGTTTGAATTCTGGTTTTGGTACGTAGTTGAATTTTGGCTTGGGCCATCTGTAGGGATTCGCCATTGTTGTTGTTGATGAGGATGATTAAAATCCACTGTATTGATTGTTGGGGTAAAGTTGTTGTTTCGTTGATTATTCATTGGTGGTGAAGTATTCACAGTATTTACCTTTTTAGGCTGATTGGTTACTCCATCTGTTGTTACCCCGCAATTTTTGTTAAGGATTTTAGGTCCTTGATTGACATTCGTGGTAGTAGGATAAGTTGTAGTGTTCTAGCTAGAGGTGATTAACCTCCCGTTTGTTCCATATGTCTTACGACCACTATCTATTGCTGCTTGATCTATTCGGAGAGCGCTCTCAAGTACTTCATCGTAAGTCCTTAGTGGGAACTTCTAGACTTCTTCCTTCACTTCTCTGCTAAGAGAATGAAGGAATAAATCACATAGTTCCATTTGGTCAATATTTGGAGCACTGGATGAAGAATAAAGAACTATACGCCATCTCTGGATGAAATGAGCGACAGATTCATTATGTTCCTGCTTAATGTGTAAGAAATCCCTGATTCCTGTTCTTAACAGTTTGTTCATGTCAAATGCCTTAATGAACTCTGAAACGAGTTGTTTAAATGAATGGATGGAAGCCTCAGGTATTCTATAATACCAATCGAGAGTGATGCCTTCCAAAGTATTTTGGACAACCCCATCCCAAGGGAGTAGTTCTCGTATGCCTGTAGCGTAAGCCTTGATATGTGCGCTCGGATATCCCTCGCCTTTTTACTTGGGTAAATCAGGAAGGGGTCTTGGAAGCATGACGCTTCGTATGGTGAAGTCTAAGGGCTCTTTCAAATATTCTGAATAAGTCCCTATCGCATAGGTTTCAACCATTGATGGTGCTTGCTGAGGGAGTGGTGGTGGAATGGGTTGTTGATATGGCATACCATATGCATTGGTAGGGGCATAAGGAAACACTTGTGTTTGAGCAAACATGCTGGGAGAGGAGAACATATCCCCTTGTGGTGATTTGGAGTACATGTTTAAGTATGACGGGGTATTGTCCAGGAATGAATTGTTTTGTACTAGACCAGGAGGAACGGTGTTAAAGATGGTGGGTCTAGTTGGCGTTTGTTGTGAATACTGAGGAGGCATGCCTAACGTGCCTATTCATGTGAGGAGGTCTACTTGGCTAGGATGGTGTGGGGGATTGGAACTTCCTACTTGCATGAATTGAGAATTTTGGCTTGCTTGGGCAAGTTCTAATCCCTTAACTTTGTCTACTAAAGTTGAAATGACTTCATATGGTGAAGTCACGATATTTTTCCCTGGCGGCGTTTGTTGTATATTCTGATGTTGTATAGGTCTATGATACCCTGCTATGAACTGACCATTGTCTTGCCAAGTTTCTTTGAGGGTATTTCCTATATGTAGTGGTATGGAGATATTTTCTTGAAAAGAGGCCTCGGGTTGTGTTTGTAAACTCCTTATAGGTGGATACATACTCCGAGAGCGTTGTTCATTCCTAGGATAACGTATTGACTATTCATCATCTAAAACCAGGTATGGATCTAATTGTCTACTAATTTGTGGTCTAAGCAGCATCTGAGGAGATGAACCAGATTCTCCGGTGAACGTCATATTATTTGAGCCTGAAAGCTCTGTTTGTTGTGTTTGAGCGAGTTGATCTAACTCCTCAGTTTGAAAAGATGAGTTATATATGATCCTTGGAGTTTGTGTTGACAACTGGTTAGCTGAGTAGTTGTCACCCCATATTGAGAGTGAGGGTGATGATTTCCTATTTTGTTGGGTGTAGTACGCCTCAAGGCCTAAGAGGGGCGTACCATATGCATCGAATCTTGACATATTCGGGGTGTATATGAATACTCGCAGAATAATGGGAAGGGGCAAAGGTGATAGTGAAAACTGATGGGGTAGTACAAATTTGACTCCAAATCAGAAGGTAGAAAGTTCACGTCGCGTTCACCAATTTTGTACGATGGAAAAGTGAAAAGCAAGCTTGGGAATCTACAAGTAAATCTTCCTCACACCCGACCTCTCGAGGTCATGCTGAGACAGCCGGTGGGGATGAAATATGTATGGGATGTAGAAAAACTAGTTAGGCAATCTAATGTCTTCGATGCGCACTAGTGGAAATTGTGAATCTAAGGCAAAGAAGGCCCTCCTAACCTGAACTGGTGTGATAGATTGATCAGCAAGGATGACTGCTCGAAGGCTCCAATCAATATCGAGCTCTAGCGTGATTCGGTCTATAGGTTTTGAAATACGTGGAAAATGTCCTGGGATAGTTTCATGTATATCCCCAGATAAGGTCATAGGGCAGATGGTAAATATAGTTGACTCTATGGGCGATTCTTTGGCCTAGTCCAAAACTCCTTAGCTTTGTTAGCTGCTATGTATAATAAGGATAACTGTGTGATGATGATAGGTGGAAGTGGAGTGGATCTGAATACTAGTGTGCATAGGCCAGTGTCTATGTCTGATTCACTTACGGATTCGTTGGGTTGCGGGATTTGTGGATCGCAACCATAGACTCTTGGTTGTTGGGGTCCTACTATGGTCATGTACAAATTCAGTCCCTAATCCCTAGTATCCAATAATCATATGCTTTCTCAACCTCTATATTCAAAATTAATAGTTGTGCGATCTTCTCAGAGTACCTCACAGCGTTCTTGCAACCTGAATTCTTAGGCTAGTATCTATGTCTGTGAGAATGTCTCTTGCATCTGTCTATGGGACCAAAGGATCACAACTGAACATTTTCTCTCTTTCAAGCCCTTCTATAGTCATGTGGATATTTTTCTAGGGTAATCTATAATTTGGTTGATTTGACCAAAACGTATGTACTTGATTGTCTTCTATGTTTAATCCCCTCAACTGAGAGCTGATCTGTTGTAAGTCTGTTGTTGTTTGGAAGACTTGGATTCTAAGATTCTGGTCTATGTCAACTATTGCTATGACGAGATTGGGTTGAGGCACGATTGGCTCGAATACGTATTCTCTGAGCTCCCTACGTCCCGTGATTGTCATACAAAAGTAATAATGTAAACAAATTGCAATAAAGTGAATTTAACTACATGAAATATATCTATAGCATATATGATTTCTCTATTTTTGTATTTTCTGATGAACTATTTGAATGAATCTAAAAGAGTAATTGTTTAACGTATCTAGAATTGACAGCTACAATAACAATTTAAAACAAACAAGATAACCGAGTATAGCTATTTGTCTGTGTAATTTGTATATCTACTCTAAACAATGAGATAACTGATCTAATCTATTTGCAAGACTGTCGATCCTACCTCAGAAGTGAGAAATGAATCATAGTCTCTCAGAAACTATCAATCCACACAACTTCCCTGGCAATATCGAAAGTAAAATTAACTGAAATAAAACAATTAACTACTCTATTTGATATGATTCTAATTTATAACTTTGAAAGCTAGAACCTGGATTCTGCATAATAGTGGCGAATCCGATGGTGTGTGTGATCTTGTCCCCTCTGTGTGATCTCCTTGTTTCTTCATGTTCACGTGGATCCAAAAAAACATGTAACGCTAGCATCAACAGAAGTAGATATTGGGACAAAGGCATCTCAAGATACAGACTGAATACAATGCGAGTAGGAGAGGGATAGCGCAAGAGTACAGAGCTTGGCTTATGTAATTCCTAGTGGGATTGATTGCGAGTCATGCAACATAAAATGTCCAGAACCTAAAACTATCATGTTTGAGGAGAAAAACTTGTAACTTTAATGGATTCCTATTGATAAACAGACAATCCTATTCCAATGGATTGGATGAAATAACTGCAGCACTTGCACAAGATGGATATGTGGCTTACTAACAGCAAAACAATGCTAACTAGGCATGCAATGAAAGAAACTAAGAATTCTAAGCAAAATGAAAACTAAATCTATTGCAAGGAGAAATCAGAGGCAAATTTGAGGGGCCATTTTCTTGAGCAGAAGCCAACTATTTATAACATTTGCATTTACCCAAGGTAAAAACCAAATAGAACTCTTAAACCATAAACAATGGAAAAACACTATTCCAGGGAACCAGAATCATAAATGCAAGCTTATGGCGGTGAAAGAAAGCTGGTAAAATAGTGAAATTACGTGAGTCGTGTTAAAAGAGCTTTCTGGAAAACACGTAAAGGACCGCCGCCCTGAGCAGGGTGGCAGTTACAGGACCGCCGCCCTGTTCAGGGCGGCGGTCACGAGATCGCTGCTCAGTCAGGGTGGCGGTTTCGTCACTGAAGAGACAAAGGCCAAGAAAAGAGGGGAAAAGGGAAAAACAAAGCACACGGGGGCTAAGCGAGGCATGCGGGATGTTAACACACATTTGGAGATCTTTTCCAGATCCCGAACACCTTGCAAGGAGACTTGTATTATCATTGGGGCACTTTTTACGTTGTTCTGGCAGTACAGTACCTTACAAATTTGGGTACGTACAGATACCTCAACTGAATGTGTTTCATTCTCAAATGAAATTCTGAACTCTTTGCCAAATGAATTGCACTCTTATTGTCACTGAACAATTTGCAATCACCTTTCTCCTTTCCCAACTCTTCCATGAACCTACTCATCCATATCATCTCATTACTAGCCTCTATAGCTGCAACATACTCTACCTCTATAGTAGATAAAGCCACAACCTTCTGTAATCTCGAAATATAGCTAACTGTCATCCCACCTACTGTGAAAATATATCTGGTAGTGCTCCTTCTACCATCCAGATCTCCATCCATATCTAAATCAACATAGCCACATAATGAAATATCCAAACCTCCATAGCATAATTGCATGCTAGATGTCCCTTTCAAATACCTGAGTATCCATTGGACTGCTTCCAATGCTCTTTACCTAGATTGGCCATATATCTACTCACCACTGCCACTGCCTGTGCAATGTCTGGTCTAGTACAAACCATAGCATACATGAGACTCCCAACTAATGATATGGCACCCGTGTCATGTATTTGACCTCCTCATGTGATGATGGACATTGATCTTTGCTCAATTTGAAGTGTCCAGCCATAGGTGTACTAATAGGTTTAGCATTTTACATATTGAACCTTTCTAACACCTTGTAGATATAATCCTCCTGAGACAAATACAATTTCTTGTTTTTCCTCTATGTGTATTTGCATGCCAAAGATTCTTTTTGCATCTCCTAAATCCTTCATAGCAAATGTGTGAGCTAGCTTTCTTTTAAGCCCACCAATGTCCTGCATACTAGATCTTGCAATAAGCATATCATCCACATACAATAAAAAAATAATATAGTTCTTACTTTCAATCCTCTTGAAGTAAACACCATGGTTAGATTCACATCTCAAGTAACCATGCTCATGCATAAAACTATCAAACCTCATGTACCATTGCCTTGGAGCTTGCTTGAGCCCATACAGAATCTTTTTCGACCTGCACACTAATTTATCCTTACCATTAACTTCATACCCAAACGCCTGTTGCATATAAATTTCTTCATCCAAATTACCATGAAGAAAAAATGTTTTCACATCTAGTTGCTCTAAATACAAATATTCTACGAAAACTAAGCTCAATACAATACAAATAGAAGTCATCTTAACAACAGGAGAAAATATTTCACCAAATTCAATACCTGCTTTTTGTGCAAATCCCTTTACTACAAGCCTTGCCTTGTATCTTTTCTATTCACCCTCTTCTTCCTTGATCCTATAAACCCATTTATTTTGCAATGTTCTCTTACATGCTGGAAAATAAACCAAATCCCAAGTCTGGTTATGTTCCAAGGAGTCCATCTCCTCATCCATGCCATGTTTCCACTAGATGCGAGTCTTATCCTGCGCTGCTTCTTCAAATCTCTTTAGTTCACCATTATCAGTCAATAATAAATAAAATAGAGAAGGTGTAAATCTTTCTAGAGGTTTACTTACCCTTTGTGACCTTCTCACAGGAGTTTGGGGTATTGGAGGTTCAATCTAGACCTCCTGGACATTCCTATCCAAATCTGATAGTGACTGACGCCAGTCACCTCTAACCAACGCTGGTTCTACGAACTGATGTTGGTTTGGATATTCTGTAACCGATACCAGTTCTTCTGAATGGTGTCGGTTAGGGGTCAACTGACACTAGTTACTGTGTAACCCTGTCGGTAATTCTTTTAAATCCGAGAGTTCATTTTCATTCACAATCTTCTCAACCGGTTCATCTTTGGGTACCAAAATTTGATCCCTGTACATTCTTTTTTCATTTAATTCAACATCATGACTCCTAATAATTTTAGAATTATCTAAATCCCAAAAATGGATACCGAAATCACCAAATCCATAACCAATGAAAGTGCATCTCTTGGATTTTGCATCCAACTTTTTTCTATTTTCTAACATGCATAAAATCTTCTGAACCAAAAAATTTAAGAAAAGAAAGATCTACCTCTTTTCTGGTCCAAGCTTCCTCTAGTATTTCTCCATCTAGTGAACTTAAAGGCGCACGGTTAATCAAATAAACCGATATATCAACTACTTCCGCCAAAAACTGCAAGGGCAATCTAGAATGTATCCTCATACTTCTAGCACGTTCCATGATTGTCATGTTTATTCTTTCTGCAACACCATTCTCCTGTGGTGTTCTTGGAACTTTTCTTTCTCTACGTATCCCATTCACTAAACAATAATCATTGAAAGCCTTGCTACAATATTCACCACCATTGTCAGATCTAAGGCACTTTAACTTAGAATTTGATTCATTCTCAATAAGGGCTTTCCATATGTTAAAAGTCTCAAAAACATTATATTTACATTTAATACAATAAACCCATACCTTTCTTGTAGCATCATCCATGAAAGTAGCATAATACTGGGATCCTCCATGAGAAGCTACCTGAGTTGATCCCCACACATTTGAGTGTACAAGCTCCATTTCTTCTCCTTCTTAGTTTCCCTAACCTTGAAAAATCTCACTCTCTTTTCCTTTCTAAAGATACAATGCTCCCAGAAATCAAGATCTAGATCTTTCAAATCTGATAACTTTCCCTTAGCCTTTAAGATCTACATTCCTTTTTGACTTGAATATGACACAACCGATTATGCCACATGCATACATTTGAATCTGAAGTAGATAATGCTGAAAAGGAATTAGTAATACACATATAAATATAACGTTCCTACCTTCTTACCTCTTGCCACAAAAAAATCACCCTTGATGAATTTCCAAGAGTCTCCTGTAAAAATAACCATGCAACTAGATTAACCTAGTTGCCATGCAAAAATAAGATTCCTCCTGAGGCTTGGCACATGCCTCACATCTTTTAATACCCATGTATTTCCATTCTATAATTTTAGATGAAATTCCCCTTTACCAGTAATACTACAAGGTTCATCATCATCCAAATAAACATGCTCAAAATTTCCCTGGACATAATTCCTGAAATAACCCTTATTAGGGGTTGCATGGAAAGAAGCTCCTGATTCTAAAACCCACGATTCAATTCTACTATCTAAAATAGAATAAGAGCATCTTGCATTACCTCTGATGTAGCAAGATTTGCTTCTTTACCTTTTTCTGGTCATTGCTTCTCTTTATCCTTTGACCAACAATCTTTCTTTGTATGTCCTTTCTTTCCACATTTCCAACAAGTAATTCCCTTACTTCTGGATTTAGATCTGCTATCC